>JAXLNO010003613.1:0-35904 GCA_038087875.1 Malacoraja senta
GGTGACTTCAATCTACATATAGATTGGGTGAATCAAATTGGCAGGGGTGCTGAGGAAGAGGATTTCTTGGAATGTATGAGGGATAGTTATCTAAACCAACATGTAGAGGAACCAACGAGAGAGCAGGCTATTCTAGACTGGGTATTGAGTAATGAGGAAGGGTTAGTTAGCAGACTTGTTGTGCGTGCCCCCTTGGGCAAGAGTGATCATAATATGGTTGAGTTCTTCATTAGGATGGAGAGTGACATTGTTAATTCAGAAACAACGGTTCTGAACTTAAAGAAAGGTAACTTTGAGGGTATGAGACGTGAAATGGCCAAGATTGACTGGCAATTAGTTCTAAAAGGGTTGACGGTGGATATGCAATGGAAGGCATTTAAAGACTGCATGGATGAACTACAAAAATTGTTCATCCCAGTTTGGCAAAAGAATAAATCAAGGAAGGTAGTGCATCCGTGGATAACAAGGGAAATCAGGGATAGTATCAAAGCAAAAGATGATGCGTACAAATTAGCCAGAAAAAGCAGCATACCAGAGGACTGGGAGAAATTCAGAGACCAGCAGAGGAGGACAAAGGGCTTAATTAGGAAAGGGAAAATAGATTATGAAAGGAAACTGGCAGGGAACATAAAAACTGACTGCAAAAGTTTTTATAGATATGTGAAGAGAAAGAGATTAGTTAAATCAAATGTAGGTCCCTTGCAGTCAGAAACAGGTGAATTGATCATGGGGAACAAGGATATGGCAGACCAATTGAATAACTACTTTGGTTCCGTCTTCACTAAGGAAGACATAAATAATCTGCCGGAAATAGCAGGGGGCCGCGGGTCAAAGGAGATGGAGGAACTGAGTGAAATCCAGGTTAGTCGGGAAGTGGTGTTGGGTAAATTGAATGGATTAAAGGCCGATAAATCACCAGGGCCAGATAGGCTGCATCCCAGAGTACTTAAGGAAGTAGCTCCAGAAATAGTGGATGCATTAGTGATAATTTTTCAAAACTCTTTAGATTCTGGAGTAGTTCCTGAGGATTGGAGGGTAGCAAACGTAACCCCACTTTTTAAGAAGGGAGGGAGAGAGAAAACGGGGAATTACAGACCAGTTAGTCTAACATCGGTAGTGGGGAAACTGCTAGAGTCAGTTATTAAAGATGGGATAGCAGCACATTTGGAAAGTGGTGAAATCATTGGACAAAGTCAGCATGGATTTACGAAAGGTAAATCGTGTCTGACGAATCTTATAGAATTTTTCGAGGATGTAACTAGTAGAGTGGATAGGGGAGAACCAGTGGATGTGTTGTATCTGGACTTTCAGAAGGCTTTCGACAAGGTACCACATAAGAGATTAGGATACAAACTTAAATCACACGGTATTGGGGGTTCAGTATTGATGTGGATAGAGAACTGGCTGGCAAACAGGAAGCAAAGAGTAGGAGTAAACGGGTCCTTTTCACAATGGCAGGCAGTGACTAGTGGGGTACCACAAGGCTCAGTGCTGGGACCCCAGCTATTTACAATTTATATTAATGATCTGGACGAGGGAATTGAAAGCAACATCTCCAAGTTTGCGGATGACACTAAGCTGGGGGGCAGTGTTAGCTGTGAGGAGGATGCTAGGAGACTGCAAGGTGACTTGGATAGGCTGGGTGAGTGGGCAAATGTTTGGCAGATGCAGTATAATGTGGATAAATGTGAGGTTATCCACTTTGGTAGCAAAAACGGGAAGGCAGACTATTATCTAAATGGTGGCCGATTAGGAAATGGGGAGATGCAGCGAGACCTGGGTGTCATGGTACACCAGTCATTGAAAGTAGGCATGCAGGTGCAGCAGGCAGTGAAGAAAGCGAATGGTATGTTGGCCTTCATAGCAAGAGGATTTGAGTATAGGAGCAGTGAGGTTCTACTGCAGTTGTACAGGGTCTTGGTGAGACCACACCTGGAGTATTGCGTACAGTTTTGGTCTCCAAATCTGAGGAAGGACATTATAGCCATAGAGGGAGTGCAGAGAAGATTCACCAGACTGATTCCTGGGATGTCAGGACTTTCATATGAAGAAAGACTGGATAGACTTGGCTTATACTCGCTAGAATTTAGGAGATTGAGAGGGGATCTTATAGAAACGTACAAGATTCTTATGGGGTTGGACAGGCTAGATGCAGGAAGATTGTTCCCGATGTTGGGGAAGTCCAGGACAAGGGGTCACAGCTTAAGGATAAGGGGAAAATCCTTTAAGACCGAGATGAGGAAAAACTTTTTCACACAGAGAGTGGTGAATCTCTGGAACTCTCTGCCACAGAGGGTAGTTGAGGCCAGTTCATTGGCTATATTTAAGAGGGAATTAGATGTGGCCCTTGTGGCTAAAGGGATCAGGGGGTATGGAGAGAAGGCAGGTACGGGATACTGAGTTGGATGATCAGCCATGATCGTATTGAATGGCGGTGCAGGCTCGAAGGGCTGAATGGCCTACTCCTGCACCTAATTTCTATGTATCTATGTATCAACGTATATTGGAGAAACAGCACGTCATATTTCGCTTGGGCAACTTACAACTTGGTTGGGATCACTGGTCAGCGTGGATTTAGTGGGCCGAAGGGCCTGTTTCCGCGCTGTATCTCTAAACTAAACACTAAACTAAAGTATGAACATTGATTTATCTACCTTCAAGTAACCCTTGCATCGTCTCTATCTCCGTCCACTCTCCACTGCCAGAGTGAAGCCCAAGGTAAATTGGAGGAACAGCAGATCATATTTCGCTTGGGCAGCTTACAGCCCAGTGGTATGAATGAAGAAGGATCTTGACCCGAAATATACCCTATTCCTTTTCTTCAGAGATGCTGCCGAACCCGCTGAGTTACTCCAGCTTTTGATTTATTGATTTATTTAACTTCAAGTAAGCATTGCTTCCCCCCTCGCTCCACCCCACCCCTCCTAGTTCTCCGATTAGTTTCACTGATTAAACCATTTTACTGATTGTTTGCCTCGTTGTCAGCTTCCCCTCCGCTAATAATGAACCTCCCTTGACCATAGTCCCCTTTGGTCTGTGTTCTCACATCTTAACATTCCATATCTCTGTCTCCCTTTCCCCTGACTCTCAGTCTGAAGAAGAATCTCGACCCGAAACGTCACCCATTCCATCCCTCCGGAGATACTGCCTGTCCTGCTGAGTTTTCCAGCATTTGGTGTCTATCTTCGGTTTAAACCAGCATCCGCAGTTCCTTCCTACACCACCCCCACCCTAGATAGATAGGAGAGGAATGAGTGATGTTTCAGTTCGAGACCTTTCTTCAGACCCTCCAAAGCTGCTGCCCGTCCCGCTAACTCCAGCGTTTTGTGTTCATTGTTGGCTGAGGGGAAGGTGACAACGAGGTATGCAAACATTAAAATTAATCAGGAGGACAGTAAAACTAGTCGGAGAATAGGATGGAGGACCAATTCCTTCTCTTCAGAGATGCTGCTTGTCCCGCTGATTTACTCCAGCATTTTGTGTCTATCTTCACTGCCAACAATGGACCATGTATGTAGGAAGGAACTGCAGGTGCTGGTTTACACTGAAGATAGACACAAAATGATGGAGTAACTCAGTGGAACAGATAGCATCTCTGGAGAAGAAGGATCTCACATTCCTTCTCTCAAACCATGGACCATTGCAGGCTCCACCTTTCCTTGATCATCGTTACTTTGTTGTATAACTTTCATTCATTTGTTCTATATTTCTCTATCACCATCTATAGATAATTTCCCTTTCCCCTGACTCTCAGTCTGAAAAAGGGTCTCGATCCAAAACGTCACCTATTGCTTTTCTCCAGAAATGCTGCCTGACTGGCTGAGTTCTCCAGCTTATTGTGTCTATCTTTGGTATAAACCAGCACCTGTAGTTCCTTTTTCCAGAGATGCTGCCTGACCTGCTGAGTTACTCCAGCTTTTTGTGCCTATCTTCTGTTTAAACCAGCATCTGCAGTTCCTTCCTACACCTAACCATTTATTTATTTTATTTCTAACTATCTCCGTTCGCTTCTGCATTTGAAACAAACAAAAAACAGCCAGGTCGTCACCGTAGCTCGCTTGCATATTAACAGTGGCTTGCGTCAGTGCAGTGCGTGGGACGGGATCCCACAGTGTGGGCTGCAGTTCTGTGATGTCGACCGGCTGCAAGCAACGCTTGCGAGCACCATTATTCGGCCACAGATTCCCTATTTGAACCAATGGGCGCAATGATAACACTGGAAAAAATACTGCATCAAATTTACTGCTATCAGAGTGGCAAGTTTTGGTTCTCCAGAATATGAATAGCTGGAGGGCTAATGGACATTGAATGTATTTCTTTCTCCTTCTGAAGAAGGGTCTCGACCCGAAAGGTCACTTATTCCTCTTCTCCAGAGATGCTGCTGAGTTACACCATTTTTTTGTGTCTATCTTCGGTATAAACCAGTATCTGCAGTATCAAGCCGGGCAAAATGACACGGTTTTTAGGTTGCCTGGCGGGACTTTAGGTGGCTATTGGTAACTGGGCAACGGGCAACCGTTAATTTCGAGCCCTGCTGTATGTTTTATCTTTGTTGTGCTAGTTGTAAATGTGCACGGCATCTGCTAAATTATTTAGTTTTTATGTACCCTGCTGCCATATCTTTAATTGAAGTCCACAATCTAGCATTTCCCTAATGCTGATGCCAGCCTAACTGATCTGCAGTTCCTCATTTTCTATTTCCCTCTCTCCAGAAATAGTGAGGCGTCATTGCTCTCTTCCAATTTGTGTGAACCATTCTGCAACCTACGGAATTTTGGAAGATGAACAGTGCGCCTGCCTGAAAGGCTACGGATCAAGTTCTGGAATTTGGGCAGCTATTTTCCAGCCGGCACGGACACCATCTTCTATGTCATCACCTCTACGATTCCTTGAAACTGGCAAGACGTCTGATTCACACAACACAGTGGAAACCTGGAGGGCTCTCCCCAAAAGGCTGGATGCTGTGGGTCAGTTGGTACTTTCACTGCCATGTTAGATACGAATTTTGGTGGGAGGGTTAATGAGGGATTCGGAGCAAATGTGCATACATTAATCTGAGCACAGGCCTTCCCTGACTAACAAATGGATTCCATTTGAACAGATGTTGATTTTTGTATGTCAGAAAATAGACAAAAATCACTCTGTTTACCATTTTGTAATGAATGGCATTAAAAAACACATAATGCTGACAAGAAGGAACAATTGTTAAAAGAGCCAAAACTAGTTCTAACGTTCCTAGAAATGAACGTATGTATGTACATCGGACTTGAATTTAACATTGGAGCTTTACTGCATGTATGGGTTTCTCGTAAGTGGGGCATTTGTTACTCTGGGACGGCCTGTGTACTGCTCTGTCATGGTCTAGAATGTCAAGAAAAATAGTTGAGGAACTGAATTGATTATGCTTTTAGCTTTGAAGAGGGATGTTGTGCAGATCATCTAATTGAGGTATAGAAAAGTATTTATGGCACAGAATATAATTGTATATTCAGGAGGGAGGGATGGAATGCTGAGGCACAACAGATTTGCCATATGCTTGTTTAGTTTCTGTAATGAAGAATGAATTGTAATCTGGCAAACAAAGTCATTAATGGATTGTCTCGCGATTCCCAGGCATACTTTACACATGCCTGGCTATTTCACGTAATAGATCAAAAGTATTGCCTTTGATTCTTTTTCACTAAATCAGTATCCCTTGGTTGGAAACCTTTATGCCTTTGGCAAGAACCGTATGTACCTGACTGATCTATGAACTCTCCTTTTAACCTTCTCTAAGCACGACAATCCCACTTTCTTTGGATTTTTCATGTAAGTGAAGCCTTTCATCTTGATACCATTCTTGCTGTTTAATGCAGTCGAGCAGACTTGTGTAGAAGAGATTTGTAAAAACGTAGCATACCTTGCTTTTATACTTTGCTTCTCTGTTCCAAAGGTTCCGTGTTCCTTTTTTAAACTGACTACTCAACCAACTTGTTATGCAATTGTTAAAAATTGCCTTTTTACATTTGCAGCGGTCTCTGTCCCAACATCCCGCATATAATTGTACCATTTAGTTTGGAATTCTAGAGGTGAGAGCTGGGTTACTGTTCCTGCTCCGTTGCTAAGGTAGCACACCGTGCAGTGTAGCATTGATTCCACTGATGAGGTGATGTGGAATGCTTGGTTTTAGGTACTGGTCATTCCAACCAATGACAGGACTCAGACACAAGTCGTAGACAACTCTAGACTGTCATTGGAACATTGGACATTAAAAACTACTGTAGAATTGCATGCAAACATGGGTGACAAACTGCATTAATATTTCCCATGATTACAAGCATCTGATAATACCACAAAATACTCCTGCCAGAAGTATGCAAAACACTTTTGCTTTAATTAAACGAATAATCCCATTACAAATTGCCTTACTTGCAAAGCCTAGATGTTTTTGTGTCACCGTCAGAGCGGTAAATGTGACTTGTATCCTTCCTGAGTAATCGATTTAAAATGCATTTACAAGTCCATAAGTCAATCGAGTTTATTTAACCATTCGCCCCATTGAGTCTACTCCGCCATTTAATCATGGCTCATCTATCTTTCCTTCTTGACCCCATTTTCCTACTTTCTCCCATAACCTTTGACACCCTTCCTAATCAAGAACATGTCAATCTCTGCTTTAAGTATACACAATGACATGGCCTCCACAGCCACCTATGGCAATGAATTCCACAGATTCACCACTCTCTGACTGAAGAAATTCATCCTTATCTTTCTATAGGTATGTCCTTATATTCCGAGGCTGTGCCCTGTGGTCCGAGACCATCTCACTAGTGGAAACATCCTCTCCACATCCACCTTATCCAGGCCTATCATTATTCTGTAAGTTTCAATGAGGTCCTCTCTCGTCCTTCCAAACTCCAGTGAGTACAGGTCTTGAGTGGTCAAACGCTCATACATTAACCCAATCGTCCCCGGGATCATTTTCGTAAACCACCTCTGGTTGTCGGCACAGCCAGCCCCCACCTCAGATGTAGGCCCAAAACTGCTCACAATACTCCAAATGCAGTCTGACCAGTGCCTCCTAAAGTCACAGCATTACATCCCTGTTTTTATATTCTAATTTTCTTGAAATAAATGCTTTTAGATCACTTGCCAGGCTTTGTTTTCTCCCCCTCCCCCCTCTAGACAAGCCTGTCGGACACCTGCTTCACACTTTTGTTCTGCCTCCACAATCAGCAATTCTGAAAAATTGCAACTCTTCCCGCCGGTTTTTAAAACCTTTTTCTTGTTAAAAAGCAGACTATTACTTCCAGCAAGATGGCTCTTCTCCCTCTGGCTTCAGTTTTTGCGGTAGAAATAATCCCAATGATCCTCTGCTTCCATTGTATTTGATACCTTGGTTTTGTATGTTAACTCCTGAATGTTCCTGATCCTATACCCACCTTTCTCAGCTGTGGTATTTTCCCAATTGTTTATTGGTTCTTACAAATCATTTCTCCACGCTATTTGTTTTAAAGAACAAAGTCTTCCCTGGGTGCCACACTTTACCTACATACTTGTACACTAGAGTGAACTTCGAAAGGCATCATTGCTGCAGAGATCAGTTTTTAAGTGGAGATGGCCTCTTGGCTGCCTTCATCATCTCACTAAAGAGAGAGCACCTGCCTCGTAGTACATGTGATAATGTCCTGTTGACTTCTTGACCGGCAAGTGAGTTATAAAAGCTAGTCCTAGCACAATGGAGGTGTGGGGAAAGAATATCTAGCTTGTTTCAGTGGAATGCAAAACAGGTGGGCTGCTTTGAATAATTATCTCAACTATGGGAATGTTGTTGGAGATGCATTAATTGATGCAAATGGATGGAATCCTATCAAGCTCCTGCCTTGCATCTGTTTGAAAACTTCGGGACATGAGTAGATGGGTTACTACAATCCCTGACCAGCTCTTGACACAGTAATTGTGTTTGATCTAGTTAGGTTCTGGCCAGTGACGACCCCAGAATGTTGGTGTGACTTGGCAATGCTAATGCGATTGAACATCATCTGTATGCGGTTCGATTCTCCATTTTTGGAGCTGATCTTTGATTCTTCTGTGTATGAATGTTACTTGCCACTGTTTAGTCTACGGTGAATGTCGTCCAGATTCAGCTGAATGCTGGACATGAACTATTTAATTTTCTAAAGATTATAGAGTGATACAGTGTGGAAACAGGCCCTTCTGCCCAACCTGCTCACACCAGCCAACATGTCCCAGCTACATTAGTCCCACCTGCCTGCGTTTGGTCCATATCCCTCCAAACCAGTCCTATCCATGTGCCTGTCTAACTGTTTCTTAAATGTTGGGATAGTTCCAGTCTCAACTACCTCTTCTGGCAACTCGTTCCAAACACCCATCACCCTTTGTGTGATAAAGTTACCCCTGTAGCGGCACCAAACGTGGTGAATAAGACCAGACGTCAGGCAGGTTCAAACAGTCGTGTATTCAGGTTCTACACGTTAGGTTGGTGCGCTAACTATATTATCATTGCTGCTGTAATTGAGCGAGGCTGTTCTCTCGGGCTCAGCTACCTGTTGACTGCTAAGGTCTCGAGGTGAGATAACCTTAAGTAGCAGGACACTCCCTCTAGCCCATGATGTCACGTGCCAGCCCTCGTACCTACTGACGAGGGTTCGACCATAAGTGGCACGTGTATTAGCTGGCGCCACAGGACCCCCCCCCCCCCAGAACCGGAGGAAGGAATAGAATGGTCGAAATTCCAGTGAATATAAGCCCAGTCTAAATTCCAGTGAATATAAGCCCATTATCTCTCTCCTTCTGCATTGTATTTCACTAATTTTCTCTCATTATCTGACAACCTTGCCTCTTTTTTATTTGAAGTGTTTATCCGCCTATCCGCCGATAAAACCTCCTTGCCTGTATCCACCTATACCTTGCCAGGCTTTGTTTCCTCCCAATTCTTTTTCAGATTGATAATAAAACATTAGGTTATACCATTTTTCATTTAAAAGTTACAAATTAAGACCTGCAGCTTATTTTACCGTCAAGCTGGATGATGAGTACATTGACATTATTTTTGTAAATGTTAACCTTATAAAGTAAGAAGCAACATTGAGGATATTAATACACATATCATGATTTAACATGGCACTGAAAATTCCTGGTAATATTCTTGTAACATATGTTATGTGCAAGATTGCATAAAGCCAAAAAGTACTTGCACCTTTCTCTTTCATGCTGTGATCATGTCACAATCAATAACCTAGAATGAACAGCATTTGACTTTGCACTAATGCTACATTTCTAGAATTCATGTCGCTCATCAAGGCCTATGCAATGAAACTAGAGAGAGATAGCTCTCTAAGGGGGTAGAGGAACTGAAATAAATTTTCATTAGGCGAGAAATAGTATTGGGTAGGCTAATGGGACTGAAGGATGATAAATCCCCTGGACCTGATGGTCTGCATCCCCGGGTCCTCAGGGAGGTGGCTCTAGAAATAGTGGACGCATTGGTGATCATTTTCCAATGTTCAATAGATTCAGGATCAGTTCCTGTGCATTGGAGGATAGCTAATGTTATCCCACTTTTCAAGAAAGGAGCGAGAGAGAAAACGGGGAATTACAGACCAGTTAGCCTGACTTCGGTGGTGGGAAAGATGCTGGAGTCAATTATTAAAGAGGTAATAATGGGGCATTTGGATAGCAGTAAAAGGATTAGTCCAAGTCAACATGGATTTATGAAAGGGAAATCATGCTTGACTAATCTGGAATTTTATGAGGATGTGACAAGTTAAATGGATGAAGGGGTGCCAGTGGATGTAGTGTATCTAGACTTTCAGAAAGCCTTTGATAAGGTCCCGCACGGGAGACTGGTGACTAAAATTAGAGCACATGGTATTGGGGGTAGGGTGTTGACATGGATAGAAAATTGGCTGGCAGACCGGAAGCAAAGTGTAGGAGTGAACGGGTCCTTTTCAGAATAGCAGGCAGTGGCGAGTGGAGTGCCGCAAGGCTCGGTGTTGGGGCCACAACTGTTTACCATATATATTAATGATTTGGAAGAGGGAATTAGGAGCAACACTAGCAAGTTTGCAGATGACACAAAGTTGGGTGGCAGTGTGAACTGTGAAGAGGATGTTAAGAGGTTGCAGGGTGACCTGGACAGGTTGAGTGAGTGGGCAGATGTGGCAGATGCAGTATAATATAGATAAATGTGAGGTTATTCACTTTGGTGGCAAAAACAAGGGGGCAGATTATTATCTCAATGGGGTTAGGTTAGGTAAGGGGGAGGTGCAGCGAGACCTGGGTGTCCTTGTACACCGGTCATTGAAAGTTGGCTTACAGGTACTGCAGGCAGTGAAGAAAGCTAATGGAATGTTGGCCTTCATAACAAGAGGATTTCAGTATAGGAGTAAAGAGGTTCTGCTGCAGTTGGATAGGGCTCTGGTGAGTTCACATCTGGAGTATTGTGTCCAGTTTTGGTCTCCTAATTTGAGGAAGGACATCCTTGTGATTGAGGCTGTGCAGCGTAGGTTCACGAGATTGATCCCTGGGATGGCGGGACTGTCATATGAGGAAAGATTGAAAAGACTAGGCTTGTATGCACTGGAGTTTAGAAGGATGGGGGGGATCTTATAGAAACATATACAATAATAAAAGGACTGGACAAGCTAGATGCAGGAAAAATGTTCCCAATGTTGGGTGAGTCCAGAACCAGGGGCCACAGCCTTAGAATAAAGGGGAGGTCATTTAAGACTGAGGTGAGAAAAAAACATCTTCACCCAGAGAGTTGTGAATTTATGGAATTCCCTGTCTCTATAAGATCCCCCCTCATCCTTCTAAACTCCAGTGAATACAAGCTAAACTACAGTGAATACAAGATGTATGGTTTCATTGTCTTCGCCTATTGAAAGAATTAAACATAGCAGGTATGTGCAATATGAATTAGATAGCTGCTACCTAAAGATGCCAGTAAAATACAAATCAAGTCACATTCTTTCTGAATGGGGAATATGCATTACATATTAAAAACAAGTAAAGCTTACAGTTTGAAGAAAGATGCATGCAGTGATTTGTTCTTACCCAGTGACATAGTTCTCCAGCATTTTTCAGTAGAAGCTTCTTTAAGAGAATGTTTCGGATCAGACAGGTTTTCACGTTGGTTTCTTGTCGTATTCTTCAATTTAAAACCTTTCCTTATGTCGGACAGAATAAATTATTTTTCACACAAAGCGTCCTGTACAGTATTGCCATACCCCTGATCCTCGATTAGCAAGTGCACAGAAATAGTCTGCAGAGCCCGTATGCAAGAGGTGCCATATTTTAGTGCCATTTTAAAAGTCCACGCTCTAGTTCTTATGACACATCCCGACACATCCTAGGCTGTTGTGGGCCTCCGGCCATCTACTTCCTTGGACGGGGCCTGTTCCTTCTCTCCAGGGATGCTGCCTGCGTGTGCTGCTTTTACTGTGGATCATGCATGGTATTGAAGATGCACTGAGCTGGCATGTCATCATTTTTGCACTAACCTGCAGCTGTCCTTCTGCACTCCTCATTGAACCAGTCTTGATCCGCTGACTTGACTGAAAAGGTGAGAAGAATGAGGAATCTGCTAAGTCATGACATTGTAGAATGTGGTGGGTTGCATTTCTGCTGACGCCCCACAGTAATTCTTGGAGCGTTAAGAGTGTTTAATTGTCGTATGTACCGGTAACAGAACGATGAAATTCTTGCAGCTAGCAGCTTAACAGGCTTGACTCACATACACAGATAAAACAGGAATAAAAAAATGGAATCAATTTATAACCATAATACTAGGTAGCCATAATAATACAAAAGCGGGAGTCCTGCGCTCGGTCTCGCTGATATATCCACACCTGGATGGACTTGCAGAAAATGTGAATGTGCTCATGTATGAATGGCCTCCTTCACTTTCAGAGAGCACATTACAGGTACACCTAGAACAGCAGATACAGTAAATGTGGTTGGAGGTGGTGCAAGTGAACCTCTGCTTCACCTGAAAAGGTTGTTGGGGTCCTTGGATGAAGTAGAGGAGGGAAGTATAGGTTCATCTCCTGCTCAGGTGTTGCATCTCCTGCGGTTGTAGGGGAAAGTACCTGGAGAGGAGGAAGTTTGGGAAGGGACGAGTTGACCAGGGAGTTACATAGGGAACGGTCTCTGCGGAAAGGGGTGGAGATGGGAAGATGTGGCTAGTGGTGGGATCCCGTTGGAGGTGGCGAAAATGTCGGAGGATTATCTGCTGTATTGGACGACCAGGGGGACTCTGTCCCTGTCACAACTGGAGGGAAGGGGAGCAAGAGCGGAGCTGCGGGATACCGAGGTGATCCTCTGCCCCTAATCAATAGGGACATTTCGGATGTCCTGGTATGGAACACTTCATCTTGGGCGCAGATGCGGCGTAGACGGAGGAATTGGGAGTAGGGGATAGAGTCTTTAGAGGAAGCAGGTGGGTAAGACATGTGGCCTAGATAGCTGTGGGAGTCATTGTCAGTTGATAGTCTTGGACCATCTCCTGTGATGGAGACGGTGAGATTAAGAAAATGTAGGGAGATGTAGGAGATGATCCAAGTGTATCTTGAGTGCAGGATGGTAGCACCAATCCAGTCGTCAATGTAGCGGTGGTGGATGTGGGTGCTGCTCCTCTTAGCAGCTATGGCATCGCGTGTCTTAGCCCCATGGTGGTAGGGCAGGTGGCATGGTCCAGTAGTGGAGCTGTAGCGGTCGATTCGAGGAGTGTCAATGGAGGGACTGGTCTGGAGACGTGCAAGCTTGTGATCCTTAGTAGAGCCCAGATAGGCGAAGAAGCGTTTGTTGAGAGCGTGGATCTGGCATCGAATTAAGTAAAGTTCGGGTCCATTGCAGGACTGGTTTAAAGTTGCCAAGGTTTGTGATATATTGTGCGATGGTTGCTGCTAGTCTTGACCTGGAGGTCATGGTTTTCAGGCTCCTGCACCACTTTCCTGATGGTAGGCGTGAAATAAGAACATGGCCAGGGAGGTGTGGGTCTTTGATGATAGTGACTGTCCTTTTTGAGGCAGCGCCTCCAAAAAATCCTTTTGACGTTAGGGATGTTAGTACCTGTGATGATCCAGGCAGTGTCTACAGAACTCTGTAACCTCCATTCCTGGGCGTTTGATTTGCGAAACCAGGCCGTAATGCAACCACTCAATGTAATCTCTATCTGTGGACCTTCAATGGAGTATTTGTTGACATAACAAATCTCCTCGATCTTCCAAGGAAGTACAATTGTTGATGAGCTTGCCTTGTGATTACATCAATGTACCAAGCTCAGGACAGATCTTCAGAAATATGAAGATTCCTGACCCAGGAACTTGCAGCTGTTGACTTTCTGATAGAAACTCAAAGAAACAGAAAATGTAGGAAACACTCAGCAGGTCAGTGAACATCTGTGAGAAGAGTAACAGAGTTAACATTTCAGGCCAAAGAGGCCAAGTCAAAACCAGTAAACTTGTGCATACCAAGTTTTGAGCCTCCAGATTTGTTCGGACTCCATCCCATTTAGCATGATTGTAGTGCCACATAACATGGAGTGTGTCATTGGTTTGACTTCCCAGCAATTGTTTAGTGGTTAGTACTCCCACTTAGGGAAGATGCATTGTCACAGTCCATTCTTGTGATGGACGTTGAAGCAAGGCAGTTTTGAGTCATTTTGCTGGTGCGAAGTTGATTTGATTCATTATGCGGTGAAGATGATGTATTCATGCAGAATTGAATGATGCCACGGACATGGCCACTGCTGCTGCCTTCAGAAAGGTCATCTTCCCCCAACAGTATCTGAAATGTGTTACTGAGGGCAATGGTGACAGTACTGCCTGCACTGTGTGTCTCTTCCTTTGTCTTCCCTGTGGTCACAAAACTACCTGCAGCCTTCACTTAAAAAAAAAAATACAAAGAGCTTTCATTCAAACAAACACAAATACAGAATAATAATAAAATCAAGACTACCATTGGCAAGTTACAATCAAACAGTTATCAAATTAAAATATTGTTAACTACATCTCCAAACACTCGACTCCCCATGGTGACCAGCGTTCACGGAAGGCCTCTAGACTCCTCATGGATACCGTTTGCTCCCTCTGCAGGGACACACGGGCAAGGACGTAGGCTCGGAAGAGGGGCAGGCAGTCGACTCGTGCAGAACCCTTGACTGCCCGCTGCTGGATCAGCGAATGGCCATCTTGGCCAGGCCCAGGAACAAACCGTCAGGGTGACGCCCCCTCCCTAACGACCCTTCCCCCTCTACTGGGTGACCAAAGATCAGGAGTGTGGGGTTAAAGTGCAGCCAAAACTTGAGGAGCATCCCCTTCAGATAGTCAAACGGGCTGCACTCTCACACTCCATATAGACATGGAACACGGTCTCTTCCTCGCTGCAGAAGTGACAGGCGGCTGGCGAGTCCATGAGCCAACTTAAATATCTGTTACATGCCACAGCTTGTGCAACATTCTCCACCCCAGGTCCCCGATGTAAATGGGGAGGACTCCCTTGTAGAGAGACCTCCACTGGTGACCGCTCCCGCCATCAGGTGGCAACACGGACCGCCAGGGTGTGTCCGGACGGAAGATGAGGGCGAGGAAGTGGAGAGTGTGCAGGAGCAGCCTGTACAACATGCGCCTCTCTGAGTCACAGAACGGCACGCTGGGCATCTCGGAAAGGCGGCTCATGTCGCATGGGGCCGGCTCTCGGGGAGGGACCTGGGCCATGGGTCCTATGAACAATTCCGACGGAACGGGGGTAAGCCCGGCCGGAATCGCTCTATGCACACGTCGCTCCTCGACACCCACCGTGACAGGGTGAGGACCGGTCACCCTCGTAGCCACAACACCCCCTAGCCTTCACCTTAGGAGTGACCATCTCACTAAAACTCATACTATACGATGCAACTTTATTTAACTGTTGGTCTGCCAACAGGCAAAAGAAACAGTTACAACGGATTGAAAGTGTCCTGTGCATTATAATAATAATGCAATTAAACTGACCCGTTATTGAACAGCACATATGTAATATTGCACAAACATGAAATTAAATTATCGAATGGTAAACTCCAGGATGAGGAATGTGCAAAATGGGAGGGGGGTTCAAGGGCGAGGAGTTGTACAGTTTGATAGCCACAGTAAAAAGGGATCACCTGTGGCGTTCTGTGCTGCACCTTGGTGGGACCAGCCTGTTGCTAAAGGTGCACCTTAGGTTGACCAGTATGTCATGGATGGGGGGTGAGATGTATTGTCTGGGCACCACTGATTGATAGAACGTATGCTACATCTTCCTGTAGTCCTCGAAAGACCGGAGCCTCCTCAGAAAGTACAGACGGCTCGGTTCCTTCTTGTGCCTCATGGCCCTGTCTCACGGTGCGCACACCCACGAGTGATCCCGAGTGAAAGAAAAAATCAAACTCGTGGTTGTCTACGGGATTCCAAGTTTATGTTCATGAGTTTAAACAAGTTCCCGCGTTTATGTTAAAGTTTGCCGTTTACTTCTCATTTCTGCGATGTACCAAGTTCCTCTCCCGAGTTACTCTTGAGCCAACAACGACTACCGACGTGTGGAAAAATCATCACATGGTAAAAATTATGTCATGTGGGTTTTTTTTCACTATAAAAAGACCCAGCCTGAAGAACGATCTCGACCCGAAATATCACCTATTTCTTTTCTCCAGAGAAGCTGCCTGACCAGCTGAGTTAATCCATCATTTTGTGTCTATCTTTGGTTTAAACTAGTATCTGCAATTCCTTCCTTCAAACTTTTAGAGCAGTTTGTTTCAAGAAACAATCCTTCCAAAATTGCATTCAAAAGTCCATTTTGAACTGCATTTGTTCAAGGTCTGGCATCAAGCATGGGCTGTTTTGTGTCAGGAGGAACTGCAGATGCTGGTTTACACCGAAGATAGACACAAAATGCTGGAGTAACTCAGCGGGACATGCAGCATTTCTGGAGAGAAGGAATGGGTGACGTTTCTGGTCGAGTCCCTTCTTCAGACTGAAAAAACTTTTCGACCTTTCTCTCCAGAGATGCTGCCGGCTTGGCTGAGTTACTCCAGCTTTTTGTGTCTAGTAAGATTGTTTTATTCCCTTAATTTATCTCTCATCAAAACGTTGGTAAACGTCTAAGAAAATGATTAGGTAAATTGAACATTAACTTTATTTTTTCCCCCGACAGCAAGGTCCGTAGACCAGAGGGATAGCAGTGTGTGTCTCTCTACTCACTCAGTATGTCCGTCAGAGCAGCCGTCCCACCGTCGCGACTTAAACTGTATAAAAAGCAGCGGCTCAAAACATTGCTGATTGGGCAGATCTGCCCACTAACCGCAGTTCTGGGAAACAAAGTTTTCAGAGCCCTACAGTCACCCCAGCCCGCCCGCGAACCTGTGAATAAAAGACAAAGCTCAGATGTTCTCTTCAGCAGTGGCGTCCCAGAAGTTTCCCAGCGCCTGGCCCAAGTTTCAATTTAAACTCGGGTAAACTGAGTTTTTATTAAAAATCCAAATACAATTGGCCCTTACTTGTAAATATGAGAATGTTTTCCTATATTGTGTTTTTGCTGGACTGAAACCAACCCATTTACAACATAAAGTTGTGGGTAACTTTTTAGGAAAATACTTGTGAAGTAAGAACCTGAAATTAATTTATTTTACACAACACACAAAAATAACTCTGGTCTTAATTACCAATGCAGCTTGTGAACTTATTTGCGGGTGCGGCAGCATCTATGGAGCGAAGGAAATAGGCAACGTTTCGGGCCAAAACCCTTCTTCAGACTGAGGAATGGTTTCGGCCCGAAACGTTGCCTATTTCCTTCGCTCCATAGATGCTGCCGCACCCGCTGAGTTTCTCCAGCACTTATATCTACCTTCGATTTTCCAGCATCTGCAGTTCCTTCTTGAACTTGTGAACTTATTTTGTGAACTTCCCCACTGAACGCCTCCTATCTTTGGCAAGCATATTGCACGGGTTAGTACAAATACACTTAAAACTCTGAATAGCAACACGCCACGAAGGAGCTTCCAACGATTCATTTATCAAGAAGCTAGAGTAATTCAGCGGGACAGATGGCATCTCTGGAGAGAAGGAATAGGTGACGTTTCGGGTCGAGACCCTTCTTCGGATTAAACCTGCATCAGCAGTTCCTTCCCATTTATAATTTATAACATTTATAAAATTCCCATTTATAAAATTATAAAATAAAACGTCCCATTTACAACATTGTTTTGACCAATTGCTCTCGAACGCGGACAGACTGGGTGGAAAGTGATGCCTGAGAAAATCCCCTGTATAAACGCATTAGCCTTCAATAACCGATGTTAATTTGTCGGATATAAATCCTGAGATGGGACACCTGTCCCATATATCTGCTTCTCCATAAAAAGTGCATTAACCTAACAAGGATTCATGGTACCGTTTCAATGTGAAAAGTTAATGTTCTGAAGGGAACTAATTAACTCTCGCAATGCGGCTTTCCCCACACTGCATGGTTCATTCTTTTTGCCACTGTTTCTCAGAACCCCGGTGAGTACTTTTTGCTCCTTAACATGAATTGTTAGATTACTGTAACATTTTCCATTAAGATCTAACTAATCTTCAACATTTCACTTCTGGCACTCAGGCCAAACCCACGAGTTACTCACGAGTCATTACGGTAAACTCACGGTCTACTACGGTATTACAACGAGTTTCAAAGTTTCACATTTTTCCTTCAAGAGTAAATTTGACTCGTGGAAATCTTTCAAAATGTTGAAAATTTTTCACGAGTTAACAAGTTTCCCCGAGTACCTGCCGTTAGCGTTACGAGTCGCTAAGTTACGTCCACGAGTTCCGACGTTCCCGCTACGTTAATTCTACATGATTACCACGAGTTTGATTTGTTTTTAACTCGGGATCACTCGTGGGTGGACTCGCACCGTGAGACAGGGGTTTCTGCGTATCCTGGCTCTCAGTATCTTTCATTATCCTGGCTGATTCTGAATGCTCCCAACTCCAGCTCCAGTTCTTCAGGAACTGCAGCTGGACTCACTTCCCACAGGTGTAGTCACTGTGGTGTGTTACTGATCTCCCACATCCTGCAGGAAGGGCATATCATTGCCCTGATTCCCATCCCCAATACCCTAAGTTAAAAGACCTCACAGTTTATTTCCCAAACCTCTTCTCAGCCTCCTCACCGAAACCTCACAAGCCAACACCTCAGCACTTGCTCCTCAAACTCCACACCTGGAACTCACTCATCCATTCTCACTATGCTTGCTCCAAAATGGCCACTCTGCAGAAGCCTGGCCCCTGTTTGTTCTGAAACTACCAAGTCCTTACCTTAATGGCTGCTTTTTAAATCTCCTGTGCTCTTCCCCTACTCGCGAGATATATATATATTCGAACCGACATTCTCTTCCAGAAAAGAGCTGTTTCGTTCTGATTGAAAATCTGCCTTGCAGAATAGTCCCCTCCTCAACAATAGCCTTTATGATCTAGATCAGGGGTGTCAAATTCATTTTAGGTCACGGGCCGGAATGGACAAATACGACTTCATGCGGGCTGGATTAGTTGTACACGCGCGAACGCACGCGTGCTCCCACAGCTTTCGTTGCCTTCGTTTTTTCAACCTGCTCTCATGTGTCTCAGTCTCTGCTATAACTTCAAAGTGTTTCACTTTATGACTTTCATTTCTTATGAAGAAGATTGCCTAGCAAGCATTACTTTTATGATTGGTATTTTTATTAATTTTTTTAATTTTTTAATTGTTTGTTTTTTAAACAGGGACAGTGGATATTGATAAACATTTACATGTAAATATGCAAGATTATAACCAGTCGCTATTTTACATCTTTAGTCCCTTTGGCAGGTTGATGTTAAATAAACAAGTTAAACACATCACAACACAATCAATCAATAAGAAAACAAAATAACAATAAAATAAGAAAAAGAACAATAAAGAGTACAATAAACAATGCAGCTTATGACAGACCAGATAGCGGTGGATAATTTTAAGGTAGATTATGACTGCAGTATTGATTTTCCAGTAACCATGTTTTAGATGTTTGGTAAATGAGGTAAAGGTTGGCAGATCCCGTATGACGCTTGGTGTCGTGTTCCAGGTCTGCGACGCTCGATATGAAAACACTGACTGCCCAAAAACACATTTCCTAAATGGGACTAGACAATCACCTCTGGAGCCTGCTCTAGTCGACCTATTTGTGTTTTTCTTTATAAAGTCCTTTAACGGAGGTGGGGCTAGTCCATGGAAGGTTTTGTAAACCAAAGTAGAATCTGCATATTTTATTACGTTTTCCCAGCTCAGCAGATCATATTTCTTCATGATGTTACAGTGATGGTACATTCTGGGCTTTTTGTCATGAATTTTTAGGGCTTGTTTATAAGCAATTTCAACAGGCTTTAGTGTGGACTTACATGCCAGTGCCCAACTTGTTATACAGTAGGTCATATATGGCATTGTAGTGCGTGGGTCTCAAAAGGAAGCACGAAGTCGAGTGTTTTGAGAGCACCTTTAATTATGTTCCTCCCGGTTGTAGGGAAGACCAAACAAGAGAAAGATGGCACCCAAACCCCTGCCTTTAAACCCTCTGGCTAAGGGCCGCCTCCGGACTGAACAACTCCCGTGCCGAGGGGTTCGACAGGTATGATGGCACGACCCTTGGGAGCCGCCACAGGACCCCTCCCCCCAGAACCCGAGGCACGAAATGCTCCGGCGGGCGCACGACCCGGCCGGCCCGCGTGCGGAAGTCAGCAAATCGTGGGGCTGGCGGAGGCATAGATGGAGGGGCAGGTCGAGCGATAGGTTGAGGGATAGGTCGAGGGACGGGCGGGAGGACAGGTGGAGTGAGAGGCGGAGGGAGCCGTGAAGGGGGGCGCCCTCGAGGCCGAGGTTGGGCAACCAGCACTGGCTGGTCAATGTCCAGGTGTGCTGGCTTCAACCGGTCAATCGACACTGCCTCCGGCCGTCCCCCCATGTCCAGGACAAAAGTCGACTGCCCGTGTTCCAACACCCAGAACGGGCCCTCGTACGGCCTCTGGAGTGGCGTCCGGTGGGCATCACGGCGCAGGAAGACGTATGGGCAGTCCCTGAGGGCTGATGGCACGTGCGGGCGAAATGTCCCATGGCGGGACGTCAGGACGGGTGCGAGCCTGCCAACTCGCTCGCGAAGGCGCTTTAGAGTGGATGAGGGCGTTCCCTGCTGCCCCGGCGCCGACGGCACGAACTCCCCGTGCACCGTGAGTGGCGAGCCGTACACGAGCTCCGCCGATGATGAGGCCAAGTCCTCTTTGGGAGCAGTCCGGATGCCCAGCATGACCCACGGCAACTCGTCCATCCAGTCCGGGCCGGAGAGTCGCGCCTTCAGTGCTGCCTTTAGCTGCCGGTGGAATCTCTCCACCAGACCGTTAGCTTTCAGGTGGTAAGCCGTGGTGTGGTGTAGCCGCACCCCCAGCAAGCGAGCCATGGCTGACCACAGCTCGGAGGTGAACTGCGGCCCCCGGTCTGAGGAGATGTGCGCCGGCACCCCGAAGCGAGCAATCCAGTGCGCGGACAACGCACGAGCACACGTAGCCGTTGAAGTATCGGCCAGCGGAATGGCCTCCGGCCACCGCGTGAAGCGGTCCACCATTGTGAGAAGGTGGGTGATGCACCGGGACGGAGGGAGAGGCCCTACAATGTCTACGTGGAGATGGTCGAATCACCGGTGAGGTAGACCAAACTCCTGGAGAGGCGCACGGACATGGCGCTGGATTTTCGCCGTCTGGCACGGAATGCAGGTGCGAGCCCAATGGCCAACCTGCTTGCGCAGACCGTGCCACATGAAACGAGCGGCCACTGTCGCCCGGATTGATGGGTGAGCCAGTCCATCACCTCGAACACCCTCCGGCGCCAGGTGGCAGAGACGATGGGGCGCGGCTGACCGGACGATACATCGCACAGGATTGTCAATCCTCCAGGACCGAGAGGGACATCCTCAAGGCGGAGGCCGGAGATGGCAGTCCGGTAGGCGGGCATCTCATCGTCCGTGAGCTGTGCCTCTGCCAGAGCAGAATAGTCAATTCCGGGAAAGACCAAACAAGAGAAAGATGGCACCCAAACCCCTGCCTTTAAACCCTCTGGCTAAGGGCCGCCTCCGGACTGAACCACTCCCGTGCCGAGGGGTTCGACAGGTATGATGGCACGACCCTTGGGAGCCGCCACAGCATAATCATTGCATTAAAATATAGTTTAGATGAATTAATAGTTAAATTATTTCTAATGTATCTAAAATTGGACAAGTTAAATTTAATTATATTTACTGTTCTTTTCACTTGTTGTTTGAAGCAGAGCTGTGAATCGATCGTGATTCCTAAATATTTAAACTCATGTACAATTTCAAGTTTTGTTCCATGTACAAACACATCAGGATCTACATCAGTACTTGCCTTTTTGGAGAAAAACATACCATATAACCATATAACCATAACAGCACGGAAACAGGCCATCTCGGCCCTTCAAGTCCGTGCCGAACACTTTTTTTTAATTTTTAATTTTTAATTTTTAATTTTTTTAATGTATTTCCTCCTAGTCCCATCTACCTGCACTCAGAATATAACCCTCCATTCCTTTCCCGTCCATATACCCATCCAATCTATTTTTAAAGGAGAACATCGAACCTGCCTCCACTACTTCCACTGGAAGCTCATTCCACACAGCTACCACTCTCTGAGTAAAGAAGTTCCCCCTAATGTTACCCCTAAACTTCTGTCCCTTAATTCTCAAGTCATGTCCCCTTGTTTGAATCTTCCCTACTCTCAATGGGAAATGCTTATCCACGTCCACTCTGTCTAACCCGCTCATAATTTTAAAGACCTCTATCAAGTCCCCTCTTAACCTTCTGTGCTCCAAAGAATAAAGACCTAACTTGTTCAACCTTTCTCTGTAACTTAGTTGCTGAAACCCAGGCAACATTCTAGTAAATCTCCTCTGTACTCTCTCTATTTTGTTGACATCCTTCCTATAATTAGACGACCAAAATTGTACTCCATACTCCAGAATTGGCCTCACCAATGCCTTGTACAATTTTAACATTACATCCCAACTTCTATATTCAATGCTCTCATTTATAAAGGCCAGCACACCAAAAGCTTTCTTTACCACCCTATCTACATGAGATTCCACCTTCAGGGAACTATGCACAGTTATTCTTAGATCCCTCTGTTCAACTGCATTCCTCAATTCGGTACCATTTACCATGTACGTCCTATTTTGATTTGTCCTGCCGAGATGTAGCACCTCACATTTGTCAGCATTAAACTCCATCTGCCATCTTTCAGCCCACTCTTCCAAATGGCCTAAATCTCTCTGTAGACCTTGAAAATCTTCTTCATTATCCACAACACCACCTATCTTAGTATCATCTGCATACTTACTAATCCAATTTTCCACACCATCATCCAGATCATTGATGTACATGACAAGCAACAGTGGACAGTCTTTGACACATTAAGATGTAGATCAGAACATTGCACCCAGTTTGGCACATTAATCATAGCAGCTGATAGATCTTGTGCAGCTTGATGTTTATTTTTGGCATGTACATACACGACTGCATCATCAGCATACATTTGGCAAGTTACATTTGGTAGATCATTAATGTATAGACTGAATAATAGCGGTCCCAAGATTGAAGGTACACCAAGAGTGTTTTCAGAAGTTGCAGATTTAATGTTGCGTACAATAACACACTGTTTTCTCTGTACTATATATGACTCAATCCATTTCATCGTGCTCAGAGAGAGGTTAAAATAAGAATTTGGTCATCAAGATCTGATAATTCACAGTATCGAAGGCTTTTCACTTACTTATCAATTGTAGGCTACAAGAAAGTTGTGATGAGAGATAGAAAAAATGATGCCATTTTAGCTAAGATTGTTTTGGGAGCCCCACTCTTTCCATTAAACCATTTGAAATCCAACATTAGCAGACAAAAATGTAGCCCTAACAAAACAAATTGTAAATGTAGGCTATACAAGTGCAACTAATTTTTATTAGCCTGTTTCCAGCAATCAAACTCAGACAATGAACACAGTTAGCCTCAAATTTGTATTGAAGTGATCACATTTACAATAATAGAATAGTCAGAAAATGAATGAATCACAATATTCATTACAAAAGATTGTCAAATTGCCTATGGTTGAGTCCCTTGGCTCGAATAAATTAACCGTTTTGATTACTACATCCATGACATTGTCCATTTTCAGGCTCCTGCTACATTACGCCTCTTGGTGTATAATACAATGACAATTCCAGAATTCCTGCTCTGGATTCGCTGTCTGAATTTTCTCTCTGAGTTTCACAACAACACCTGCCTTTTTCCCGACATGGACGGTGCGCCATCTGTTTCCACGCTGACAGCGTGACTGCAGTCAACCGTTGTGGTGTTTGTCATGGGCACCATCTCCACAAACTCCTCAGTGACGGTCAAAGATGCATCAACACCACAAATAAATATTATCACGTCGGTGTTCTCATCAATTACAATAGAGAAGGCAATAAATGACTTCACTTTGTCTTTTAGTTGATTAGTTCAAATCTCCTGCAAGGTCCCCGATTCTCTCTGCAATAGTATTTCTTGATAAGCTGATATTACCAAAAGCCTGTCTCTTCTCAGGGCACACCAGCTGAGCCGCCGTCAGCATGCATGCTTTGATGAATTCCCCCTCTGAGTATGGCTTTGACGCAGCAGCTATTTTGTTGGCAATAATATTACTGGCCTTGACAGCTCCATCATGAGTCTCTTGACTTTTGGTGAAGTTTCAGAGCTGCTTCAAGCTCGTTTACCTTTTGCGTTCTGGGTCGTCCTGCGTACTTGTCATATTTTTCTCCGTGTGACGTCTGATAGTGTTTGATATTGTACTCTTTTGTCACAGCCACTTGTTGCGATCATATCAGACACACAGGTTGACCCCACAGAAGAAAAACATATCTTTCCAATTATCATTGAATATCCGACCTTCAATGTCAACTTTCCTTTTCTTGGAAAGTATTTTGAACCACAGCAGCAAACAGTCTCAGCCTTGCTACTGGTGTTACTTACCTGAGTGCTCTGTGTGTTTAAACTGTATCTGACGACATAAGTAGGGCTCTAGTGGTCTTCAGTGCAGAGTGGGAGGTGCTTCTGCACACCAGATGGTTAACTGCCGCCTATTGTTTTCTAAGTACACCTAACAAGCTGCTGGCATAGCAGGCGGCACAGACAGCGGTGGGAGAGAGAGCGTCGAGCCAGAGAGCGGCGAGAGAGAGAGAGAATGGCTGCCTTACAGATACATAATAAATGGTCGTGAATATACTTTTTTCCCCCAAATCATCGCGGGCAGGTAGTTTGACACCTTGATCTAGATGAACCACTCGGCAGACATGGCGTCGGCAGATGCAGTCTCCCCATTCATCTTTATGTAGTGATAACCGTATCTTCGCCTGAAGTTAGCGAACCAACCGGAACTTGCATTGAATGGCTTCACTAGGCCTTCTGCATCGTTTTGTTATTGTTCAAAATTGTGCAGGTTTTTGCCCGGGCTAGGAACATGTTGCACTGATTTTGATCTTCGAACCACATCCATGTGTTCCATTGTAAAACTCCAAGCATTAGAGGGCAGAATGGTGGCGCAGCGGTAGATTTCCTGCCTTACAGCGCTTGCAGCGCCCGGACCCGGGTTCCATCCTGACTAAGGGTGCTGTCTGTTTGGAGGTTGTACGTTCTTCCCGTGACCGCGTGGGTTTTCTCCAAGATCTTCGGTTTCCTCTCACACTCCATTGACGTACAGGTTTGTAGGTTAATTGTCTAGAATAAGTATAAATTGTAAATTGTCCCTCGTGTATGTGTGTGTGTGCAGGATGGTGCTAATGTGTGAGGATCACTGGTCGGTGTGGACTCGGTGGGTCGAAAGGCCTGTTTCCGCGATGTATCTCGAAACTAAACTAAAATATGTTTTCATTGCACTTGCAGATGTCCCTGATTGAGCACTTTTCTCAATCTTCTCAACATTGTGTTGAATGCTATGAACAGTGCTCTCACTTAAATCAAGCATGCAGCCAACATCTAATACACACATTCCTCTCTGAAGGTGGTTGATCACATCTTTCATTGGCCGCTCTCAGTCTTGAAAGACCAGGTTTCTGCTCCATGGTGAGGTCTCCAGGTTTGTTGCAGGCGTTGGCAATGCCTGCTGTGGCTGACCAGCCCAATTCTCGAGAGACGGTCTATGCCACAAATGGATCGAGTCCGGCTTATCACTCGTAACTGCTCCCTCCCGCCCTCGAGTTCCTCTCCAGGGCGCAGGCCTGGGGAAAAGATGGAAACCCTGGGTTTTCCAAACGTCAGCCCCCACGACCTAACTGGTGGGATCCAAAGGAGTGCCAGGCACGTCGTGTGGCACCAGGTTGGCTGCAGGAGCTGCCGGAAGAATGCCAAAAATGAGATACCAATCCTCCTATTGGGGCTCCACTCCAGATTTTCTGTCTGGGTTTATTCCCTTCGCCTTGTCTTCACCAAAAGCTCCCACAAGGCAGTGGGACTATTTACCCATACCTGGGGATCTGGTTCACGGGCACCCAGATGTGTCCACCACCCGGTAGGCCTGCGTGTCTGGTGCCCAGACCTCCTCTGAGTCCTCTAGTTCAGCCTGAGTCGGCACGGTGCTCGGTTTCCGTGTGCCGCCACGGGGAGACACCACAGGATGCGGCTGTTGGAGAGGCTTTATACCGGCAGAGAGAGACTGGCGTACTCGGCTCTCCTCACATTGCTGTGAGCTAGTGGTGGCGAGTCACATTCTTCACCAGTGGTGGTGGAGAAGGTACTGCACTGGCAAACACTAACACAAGCACTCACAATCACTAGCACTGTGCTACCACACTGCAGCGCTAGCATGTAACTATGCTAGATGCATCACAACATCCATTTGGACACCTGGTTAGCCTCTCGGGAGGGAGAGAGAGACGGGAGGGGGGAGGTGAGAGTAGGGATCATATCTAATCTCATCTCAACTGTGATTGCTTTTTGAGCCTTTTTAGCATTAGTCTCCACTGATAAGGCAGATGGACATTTTCTAGACATGGTGGGTAGAGAAAATTTGAGCGCATTATTTCAAACGTATGAGTGCGTAAATTAGGCTTTGATATTGATTAAACATGTGTGTCATTCCAAATACGGATAAATCAGCCACCTCGCGTCAAACACGGAGTGGCTGTGTAGCATCCAATGCTGTGCTAAAAGCTTTGTTCCTTACCAATTTTATCACCCAAGCCAGAATGGTGAGCTGGGCCCACCACACAATCATCACTTCCGTTAATGGCCAGTTTCACATGGAAAGTCAGAAAAACTGGTGGACTAGAGAGGAGATGGATGGTTCGCTGACAAACCGTATGAGGGGGAGAGATGGCAGGCCATAGAGGGGCGGTGAGGCCGCCAAGAACAGAGAGGGGATGGGGGGGATGAGAGGGGAGGTGCCGATACTAAAGAGGGTCTCCGTGCTGGGGGGAGACTCAATGAACAAGGAGCAACCCGGTGAAGGGGTCCACTGAGAACAATGAGGGACCCGGCAAGGGGTAGGCCGCTGTGGACAAGGAGAGACCTGGGGACGGGGTGGCCGAGAACAAAGAGTGTCCATCGGGACCCTAATGATTATTTTTGTAACTTTTCTGACACCAGACACGTGGCGACACTTTGCATAATTTGTGCAATGTAAACAAAAACAAAGAATTTCACTGTACATGGGTACGTGCGATAATACAGTATAATTAAATTGAATGTTGAGCTGCAGACTGAAGATAGTTTTGTTTAATCTCCGGATCATTAGCAGAGATTTCAAATCCCAGCTCAAGTTTTGTCCATTCTCTTTTTGGCTTACAGAGAAACTCTGGTCCATTGATGCATCTCTTATTGCTTAAGAAGCGGTCTGCTGTCAGTCCTCTGGAAGCTTCATCTGCAGGATTTCCTTTTGTGTGAACATATTTCCATTGTGAAACATTAGTAGCTCCCAAAATCAAAGAGATTATGTTTGCTACAAACATTTGCTACAAGACACGTTTGTTCTCATTATTGAAGTATTTAAGCACCGTAGCACTATAGAAACATAGAAACATAGAAAATAGGTGCAGGAGTAGGCCATTCGTCCCTTCGAGCCTGCACCGCCATTCAATATGATCATGGCTGATCATCCAATTCAGTATCCTGTACCTGCCTTCTCTCCATACCCCCTGATCCTTTTAGCCACAAGGGCCACATCTAACTCCCTCTTAAATATAGCCAATGAACTGGCCTCAACTACCTTCTGTGGCAGAGAGTTCCAGAGATTCACCACTCTCTGTGTGAAAAATGTTTTTCTCATCTCGGTCCTAAAGGATTTCCCCTTAATCCTTAAACTGTGACCCCTTGTCCTGGACTACCCCAACATCGGTAACAATCTTCCTGCATCTAGCCTGTCCAACCCCTTAAGAATTTTGTAAGTTTCTATAAGATCCCCCTTAAATTCTAGCGAGTACAAGCCGAGTCTATCCAGTCTTTCTTCATATGAAAGTCCTGACATCCAGGAATCAATCTGGGGAACCTTCTCTGTACTCCCTCTATGGCAAGAATGTCTTTCCTCAGATTTGGAGACCAAAACTGTACGCAATACTCCAGGTGTGGTCTCACCAAGACCCTGTACAACTGCAGTAGAACCTCCCTGCTCCTATACTCAAATCCTTTTGCTATGAATGCTAACATACCATTCGCTTTCTTCACTGCCTGCTGCACCTGCATGCCTACTTTCAATGACTGGTGTACCATGACACCCAGGTCTCGTTGCATCTCCCCTTTTCCTAATCGGCCACCATTTAGATAATAGTCTACTTTCCTGTTTTTGCCACCAAAGTGGATAACCTCACATTTATCTACATTATACTGCATCTGCCCACTCACCCAGCCTATCCAAGTCGCCTTGCAGCCTCCTAGCATCTTCCTCACAGCTAACACTGCCCCCCAGCTTCGTGTCATCCGCAAACTTGGAGATGTTGCATTCAATTCCCTCGTCCAAATCATTAATATATATTGTAAATAGCTGGGGTCCCGGCACTGAGCCTTGCGGTACCCCACTAGTCAATGCCTGCCATTCTGAAAAGGACCCGTTTACTCCTACTCTTTGCTACCTGTTTGCCAGCCAGTTCTCTATCCACATCAATACTGAACCCCCAATACCGTGTGCTTTAAGTTTGTATACTAATCTCTTATCTGGGACCTTGTCGAAAGCCTTCTGAAAGTCCAGATATAACACATCCACTGGTTCTCCCTTATCCACTCTACTAGTTACATCCTCGAAAAATTCTATAAGATTCGTCAGACATGATTTACCTTTCGTAAATCCATGCTGACTTTGTCCAATGATTTCACCACTTTCCAAATGTGCTGCTATCCCATCTTTAATAACTGACTCTAGCAGTTTCCCCACTAATGATGTTAGACTAACTGGTCTGAAATCCCCCGTTTTCTCTCTCCCTCCCTTTTTAAAAAGTGAGGTTACATTACTACCCTCCAATCCTCAGGAACTACTCCAGAATCTAAGGAGTTTTGAAAAATTATCACTAATGCATCCACTATTTCTGGGGCTACTTCCTTAAGTACTCTAGGATGCAGCCTATCTGGCCCTGGGGATTTATCGGCCTTTAATCCATTCAATTTACCTAACACCACTTCCCGGCTAACCTGGATTTCACTCAGTTCCTCTATCTCATTTGACCCGCGGTCCCCTGCTATTTCCGGCAGATTATTTATGTCTTCCTTAGTGAAGACAGAACCAAAGTAGTAATTCAATTGGTCTGCCATGTCCTTGTTCCCCATGATCAGTTCACCGGTTTTTGACTGCAAGGGACCTACATTTGTTTTAACTAATCTCTTTCTCTTCACATATCTATAAAAACGTTTGCAGTCTGTTTTTATGTTCCCTGCCAGTTTTCTTTCATAATCTATTTTCCCTTTCCTAATTAAGCCCTTTGTCCTCCTCTGCAAGTCTCTGAATTTCTCCCAGTCCTCTGGTAGGCTGCTTTTTCTGGCTAATTTGTACGTTTCATCTTTTGTTTTGATACTAGCCCTGATTTCCCTTGTTATCCACGGATACACTACCTTCCCTGATTGATTATTTTGCGAAACTGGGATGAACAATGTTTGTAGTTCATCCATGCAGTCTTTAAATGCCTTCCATTGCACATCCACCGTCAACCCTTTAAGAATCAATTGCCAGTCAATCTTGGCGAATTCACGTTTCATACCCTCAAAGTTACCTTTCTTTAAGTTTTGAACCCTTGTTTCTGAATTAACAATGTCACTCTCCATCCTAATGAAGAACTCAACCATATTATGGTCACTCTTGTCCAAGGGGCCATGCACAACAAGACTGCTAACTAACTCTTCCTCATTACTCAATACCCAGTCTAGAATAGTCTGCTCTCTCGTCGGTTCCTCTACATGTTGGTTTAGAAAACTATCCCGCATACATTCCAAGAAATCCTCTTCCTCAGCACCCCTGCCAATGTGATTCACCCAGTCTATATGTAGATTGAAGTCACCCATTATAACTGTTTTACCTTTGTTGCATGCATTTCTAATTTCCTGTTTGATGCCATCCCCAACTCCACTACTACTGTTAGGTGGCCTGTACACAACACCCACTAGCGTTTTCTGCCCCTTAGTGTCTCTCAGCTCTACCGATATCGATTCCACATCCTCCAAGCTAATATCCTTCCTTTCCATTGCGTTAATCTCCTCTCTAACCAGCAACGCTACCCCACCTCCTTTTCCTTTCTGTCTATCCCTCCTGAATATTGAATATCCCTGGATGTTCAGCTCCCAGCCTTGGTCACCCTGGAGCCATGTCTCCGTGATCCCAACTATATCATAATCATTAATAGCTATCTGCACGTTCAACTCATCCACCTTATTACGAATGCTCCTTGCATTGAGACACAAAGCCTTCAGGCTTGTTTTTACAACGCTCTTACCCCTTATACAATTATGTTGAAAAGTGGCCCTTTTTGATTTTTGCGCTGGATGTGTCTGCCTGCCACGTTATCTTTTCACCTTGCTACCTATTGCTTCCGCCCGCATTTTACACCCCTCTGTTTCTCTGCTCACCCATTTAAGAACCCCACCACCTCTTATTCTCTGTTTATTATTTTTTTCTTCTTTCCTCCCTACCTGTTGGGTCTGAGTGCTTCCCTTCTCTGCCTCCTGCCTCACACACTGTCTCCAAGCTTTCTCTATTTGAGTCCCTCCCCCCAACCATTCTAGTTTAAAGTCTCCGTAGTAGCCTTTGCAAATCTCCCCGCCAGGATATTGGTCCCCCTCGGGTTCAAGTGCAACCCGTCCTTTTTGTACAGGTCACGCCTTCCCCAAAAGAGGTCCCAATGATCCAGAAACTTGAATCCCTGCCCATTGCACCAGTCCTTCTGCCCCGCATTTATCCTCCACCTCGCTCCATTCCTACTCTCACTGTCGCGTGGCACAGGCAGTAATCCCGAGATTGTTACCTTTGCGGTCCTTCTCCTTAACTCTCCTTCTAACTGCCTAAATTCTCCTTTCAGGACCACTTCCCTTTTTCTACCTATGTCATTGGTACCTATATGTACCACGACCTCAGGCTCCTCTCCCTCCCATTTCAGGATATCTTGGACACGTTCAGACACATCCCGGACCCTGGCACCAGGGAGGCAAACTACCATCCGGGTCTCCTGACTGCGTCCACAGATTCGCCTATCTGACCCCCTAACTATAGAGTCCCCTATTACTACTGCCCTCCTCTTCTTTTCCTTACCCTTCTGAGCAACAGGGCCGGTCTCTGTACCAGAGGCCTGGCCGCTGTCGCTACTCCCAGATAGGCTGTCCCCCCCAACAGTACTCAAACAGGAGTATTCTCCAATCCCTGCCTCTGCCCCTTGCCCCTCCTAACCGTGACCCACTTGCCTGCCTCCTATGGTCTTGGAGTGACCACCTCTCTATAACTCCTCTCTATGACTTCCTCGCTCTCCCTGACCAGACGGAGGTCATCCAGCTTCCTAATACGGTTCCTTAGGAGCCCCATGGTTCCTTAGGAGTCATCCAGGTTCCTAATACGGTTCCTTAGGAGCCCCATCTCAATGCACCTGGCGCAGATGTGGACGTCTGGAAGGCTATCAGATTCCTTGACCTCCCACATCTGACATCCAGAACAGTAAACTGCTCTGGCCCTCATACTCCTCCTGTACCTAGGATACAATACAAATACAATACAAGTACAATACGATACAATACAAAGTACAATCTGCTGGAAGAAATCAGCAGGGATCTGACTCCCAATCAGCTGCTTCCTCTAGTCCGCTTCCACCAATCAGCGGCTTCCTCAAGCCCACTTGTTTTGGACTGTAAACTGCGAATGGAACGTTACCGATTTGGATCCCAACGGCTCCCGGGCCTCTGTGGATCGAAGCCCATGCGATGGGGTTTTGTACTCACCGCCCAGACTTTACTCCTCCCACTGCAACAGCTCCAACGGCTCCCGGGCCACTGTGGAACGAAGCCCCGCGATGGGGTTTTGTACTCACTGCCCAGACTTTACTCCTCCCACTGCAACAGCTCCAACGGCTCTCGGGCCTCTGTGGAGCGAAGCCCCGCGATGGGGTTTTGTACTCACCGCCCGGACTTTACTCCTCCCACTGCAACAGCTCCAACGGTTCCCGGGCCTCTATCGGTGCAGAAGATAGATTCTTCCAGTTGAAGCTGTAGTTCCTTTTGCAGCAATATGTCAACTTTTAACAGTGAAGACTGCGGCAGTAAGTTCCATTCAGGGAATTGTCATTTGTTTCAATGATGCCACTCTGGCCTTTCCCGTTAAGAATGCAACATGTACTTCTTTGTTTTCATTTTCCAGTCTTAGATATGAAACAGTACCATAGCCACTTTCACTGGCATCTGAGAAATGATGCAGCTGTACACCTCTGATCTTACCAAAGCTTGTAGGAATTATGCACCGGTCCACTTTGAATTCTGAGATCTTGTGGAGATCTGCTAACCATTCTGTCTATTGATGAGAGGAAGTTTGAGTTATACTCTCATCCCGTCCAAGTTTTTCCTGACAAAGATCCTGCAAAATCAACTTGGCTGGCAGTGTAAATGGTGCAAGAAATCCCAAAGGGTCCTAAACGGAACCAAACACGGATAGGATAGCCCTTCTAGTACATGGTCGCTCTTGAATCGAGATTCTGATCTTGAACACATCTGTTTCAACGCACCAGTGCAGTCCCAATGCTCTTTCCATTGGCAAATTGTCTTTGTCCAAATCCAATTCTCTGGTCTCCATCTGGTGGAATGTTTTCCAATACAACACGACTGTTGCTGATCCACTTGGAAAGCGTGAATCCTCCCTTATTGCAGAGGGAAGTCAGATGTTTTACCATTTGAATTGCTTCCTGCTCAGTAGACATGGATTTTAAGCAATCATCCACATAGAAATTATTCTTCAAAGTGGTTATCACTTCTTCTGGAAAGTGAACTTTATAGTCCTCTGCGGTCTCCATTAATGCAAAATGATTCCAGCATTCGCACTCTCTTGCAACTCTTCCTTTTAAACAACGAAATGGTACTGGGACAATTAATTCCAACAATTTTCCAACCACCCAAGTTAAAATAATTTGCCTGCAACTCTAGTTTATCTCTTCTGCTTTTTAAACAATAATATGGTGTAAAAGGTACTCCTGATCCTGACACCATTCCTGATCAAACACTTAAGGTCAGAGTTCCTCCCCTTCCTTCCATTATGTTCCTTTGTACACGTTGTATTTATGTTCCTTAGTCCTTCCAAAATGATTGAGCTCCATTTAAACCTGAAATCAAAGTGAACTCAACTGGAATTATACTGAGCACGGTGCCACGGTGCAGTAGAATTGTTGCCTTTCAGCTCTTGCAGCGCCGGAGACCCGGGTTCGATCCCGACTACGGGTGCTGTCTGTACGGAGTTTGGACATTCTCCCCGTGACTGCGTGGGTTTTCTCCGTGATCGTTGGTTTCCTCCCACACTCCAAAGACATACAGGTATACAGGTAAATTGTCTTTAGTGTATAGGATAGTGTTAATGTATGGGGATCGCTGGTCGGTGAGGACTCAGAGGGCCGAAGGGCCAGTTTCTGTACTGTATCTCTAAACTAAAAAAACAAAACAAATTCTGGGCTCCCAGCTGAGTTCCATCAACAATGCTTTGGGCCTAAATATCTTCTGCTCCTGGTGCAATAATCTTACTTTCGTCATTACTGTTATGTATTGCCCGGAACAATAACAACGGAGTAAGTAATTAAAACAGTTATTAACTATCTAACTTCCAACATGGTACATCAGCCTAACTTACATAAAATGGCTGCAGCTTAACAAATGGTGTCCCGCGTCTCGGTCCTCTGAATGGACGCCGTTCCTAATCTTCCATGTAGGCGCACACACCCGTGACGTTCCTGGAATTGCGTGTAAGAAGCCGGCGCCCATGCATGTAAGATGCCGGTACACATGCACGTAAATTAACCGTTCAGGACGGTTCATCCCTCCCCCCTGTAGGAGGGAATTTCAAAAGCGGAAAATCAACAGATAATTGTTCATAGAAGAATGATTAAATAATTTCTACTCCACCATTCAATCATGGCTGATCTATCTCTCAATCCTAACCCCATTCTCCTGCCTTCTCCCCATAATCCCTGACACCCCAACTAATCAAGAAAGTATCTTTGTGCTCAGCTGGTGGAGGGGGCAGTTGGCTGTGATGTTCACTGTTACTCAGTGCAGCGTCTGTTGGTCCATCTACTGAAGTAGCTTGGTCGTTGACAACATGAGCCATTTCTATAGCTTCATTGCGTCTTACGTAGGTTCGACTGCGTACATGATCCAAATGCCTCCTAACAACAACGTTAGAAATGTGGCTATTTGCTGGTGAGGGCACAGCCCTACCCTCCAATCATATATTTTGAGGGAATCAGAGGCCTTGACAAGTTCCATGTTGAGGCTGATTTGAGCACACTCTTGGGACAGGTCCCATTAAATGAGTGTATTTTTCTAGTTTTTACGTGGCTCGTCCATGTTGGTCACTTCCAGCGAGAATCCACAGGTCCAAGCAGGGCCCGGTTCTAGGTGATTGGGGGACTGGCTCGATCTATGATGTCTAGATGTTTGGGGGCTGACTTGATCTGGGATGTCAGTATGAATAGGACTGCTCTTTGTTCACCAAGCGAGGAGTTCACCACCATACGGGTGACGGTCTGAGCTGTCACGTCGTCTGGCTAGTATTGTTACCATATTTACATCAACTATTGTTTTGCTTTTTATTTATTTTTAATGTTTATTACGAGGTGATTAATGTATATGCACAGACAGCATGCCCATTTTTATTAATCGCAATATGTCCAATGTTAGGGCTATTGTCAGATCCGACAAATTTTTCGAGAAGGATTTGTACCTTTCGATCTTGAGGTATTGCATTAGGGTGTCGTTCAAATCATACCATTTTCCTCGAGCACCCATCACGAATCCAAAGAATTGGACAGATGTCCCCTTGGTCATTTCAGCAATCTGTCCCCTCAGATGCTCGTACTTCCTGGTCTTTTCTGTCCACGCACGCTCCAGTTCCATGTTGTTACTCTCATATCAACCACTGCCACTTCCTGCCCTTTGACAAATATCACAGTCTTCCGTCCTCCATCCTCCATTCTAAACCTTGGTTCGATGTGGACAGTCCATCCGTACTTGACAACATGTGCCTTTAGTTTGTCCATGATCTTGTTGTGGCGTTTAATGTGTGCGTTCTTGACCGCGAGACATTGTCCGGAGATGTTTGCCAGTGCACACCTTCTGCACAGTTTGGCCATGTTGGGGGCGGCCGTATGAAAGGATACATCTAGTTGGGCATAGATTGCACCCGAGTAGTAGTCTTTTAATGAATTGCGACCGTTTCATTTTGTGTCGTCCGTTCAGCCATGTATTTGATGTCGCGTCGTTCTTGAAATAGTGGATGCCGGGGCCCTGGGCTTAGTCCATTTCTCGAATTCCCATTTTTGCCATCCCGCATATTTGTTCACGGGTTTGGCTTTTCCTGCAATTCCGGGTATGTTTCGCAGCCTTATGTCCAATGGGGTACCAGGTATACTCTCTTCCTCTTCCCATATGGTAGAGAGACCCGCCTCCTCGTTATTTGATTGGGCAGGCTCGAGAAATTATTGTATTTCTCTAAGCACTCTTAGATTTTTAAGTTTCGTTATGTGCTCTGTGTTGCTGTTTCCTCGGAACTGGAATGATGCAAAGATGACTGCATCTTCAGATTTTTCGAGGGATTCGAGTTTTCGGATGATTGCAGATGGAATTTGCACTTCACGCTTTGGTAGACCGAGGCCACTGTCCTTATTTTTGGAATATAGTATTCTGTCTGTAGTGTCAGCAGGAAGGTGTATCTCCTTCACTGCTTTCTTGATGATGTTGTCCAGTTTTATTACCATGTTTTGAGATACTTCCGTAAGGATAAGGTGGTAATATATTGTCGGGATCATGTGTGTTTCTAGGATTTCGAGTTTCTGTGTCGGCTTGAGTTCTGCCGCTTTCAGACTCGTAATCCAAGTATTAAGTTTTGCCGATCAGTTGTCCTCAGTCACTCCTGTCCATGGATCTATTCGAGCTCCCCCGGTTCGATGTAGTTCACTGGTTACATAGAAACATAGAAAATAGGTGCAGGAGTAGGCCATTCGGCCCTTCGAGCCTGCACCACCATTCAATATGATCATGGCTGATCATCCAACTCAGTATCCTGTACCTGCTTTCTCTCCATACCCCCTGATCCCTTTAGCCACAAGGGCCACATCTAACTCCCTCTTAAATAATAATAATAATAATAATACATT
>JAXLNO010003614.1:0-46178 GCA_038087875.1 Malacoraja senta
CACTATTATGGTTTGGTGACCTCATGTTATGGATTATTAATTGATTGCATTATTGATTGTTATTTATTATCTGTGTGTAATTGCATTACAGACTTGTGAAGCTGCGGCAATAACAATCTTGTAGTTCCCCACCTCTGGCAATCCTGATTGGTGACTTGTGAAAAATTGGATCCATTAGCAACTACTTTATATGCAAAACACATATAATATTCCTTTAGCACAAATTTTAACCAGCCTAGTTCCATTAGACATCTCATCCATTAAGGCACAAGGAACTGCAGGTGCTGGAGTAACTCAGCGGGTCAGGCAGCATCTGTGGAGAACATGGATAGGTGATATTTCACAGAGTGCTGGAATAACATAGAAACATAGAAAATAGGTGCAGGAGTAGGCCATTCGGCCCTTCGAGCCTGCACCGCCATTCAATATGATCATGGCTGATCATCCAACTCAGTATCCTGTACCTGCTTTCTCTCCATACCCCCTGATCCCTTTAGCCACAAGGGCCACATCTAACTCCCTCTTAAATATAGCCAATGAACTGGCCTCAACTACCTTCTGTGGCAGAGAGTTCCAGAGATTCACCACTCTCTGTGTGAAAATTGTTTTCCTCATCTCGGTCCTTAAAGATTTCCCGCTTATCCTTAAACTGTGACCCCTTGTTCTGGACTTCCCCAACATCGGGAACAATCTTCCTGCATCTAGCCTGTCCAACCCCTTAAGAATTTTGTACATTTCTATAAGATTCCCCCCTCAATCTTCTAAATTCTAGCGAGTACAAGCCGAGTCTATCCAGTCTTTCCTCATATGAAAGTCCTGACATCCCAGGAATCAGTCAGGCGAACCTTCTCTGTACTCCCTCTATGGCAAGAATGTCCTTCCTCAGATTAGGAGACCAAAACTGTACGCAATACTCCAGGTGTGGTCTCACCAAGACCCTGTACAACTGCAGTAGAACCTCCCTGCTCCTATACTCAAATCCTTTTGCTATGAATGCTAACATACCATTCGCCTTCTTCACTGCCTGCTGCACCTGCATGCCTACTTTCAATGACTGGTGTACCATGACACCCAGGTCTCGTTGCATCTCCCCTTTTCCTAATCGGCCACCATTCAGATAATAGTCTACTTTCCTGTTTTTGCCACCAAAGTGGATAACCTCACATTTATCCACATTATACTGCATCTGCCATGCATTTGCCCAGTCACCCAGCCTATCCAAGTCACCTTGCAGCCTCCGAGCATCCTCCTCACAGCTAACACTGCCCCCCAGCTTCGTGTCATCCGCAAACTTGGAGATGTTGCATTCAATTCCCTCGTCCAAATCATTAATATATATCGTAAATAGCTGGGGTCCCAGCACTGAGCCTTGCGGTACCCCACTAGTCACTGCCTGCCATTGTGAAAAGGACCCGTTTACTCCTACTCTTGGCTTCCTGTCTGCCAGCCAGTTCTCTATCCACATCAATACTGAACACCCAATACCGTGTGCTTTAAGTTTGTATACTAATCTCTTATGTGGGACCTTGTCGAAATCCTTCTGAAAGTCAAGATATAACACATCCACTGGTTCTCCCTTATCCACTCTACTAGTTACATCCTCGAAAAATTCTATAAGATTTGTCAGACATGATTTACCTTTCATAAATCCATGCTGACTTTGTCCAATGATTTCACCACTTTCCAAATGTGCTGCTATCCCATCTTTAATAACTGACTCTAGCAGTTTCCCCACTACCGACGTTAGACTAACTGGTCTGTAATTCCCCGTTTTCTCTCTCCCTCCCTTTTTAAAAAGTGGGGTTACATTAGCTACCCTCCAATCCTCAGGAACTACTCCAGAATCTAAAGAGTTTTGAAAAATTATCACTAATGCATCCACTATTTCTGGGGCTACTTCCTTAAGTACTCCGGGATGCAGCCTATCTGGCCCTGGGGATTTATCGGCCTTTAGTCCATTCAATTTACCTAACACCACTTCCCGGCTAACCTGGATTTCACTCAGTTCCTCCATCTCATTTGACCCCCGGTCACCTGCTATTTCCGGCAGATTATTTATGTCTTCCTTAGTGAAGACAGAACCAAAGTAGTTATTCAATTTGTCTGCCATGTCCTTGTTCTCCATGATCAATTCACCTGTTTCTGCCCGTAAGGGACCTACATTTGTTTTAACTAATCTTTTTCTCTTCATATATCTATAAAAGCTTTTGCAGTCAGTTTTTATGTTCCCTGCCAGTTTTCTTTCATAATCTATTTTCCCTTTCCTAATTAAGCCCTTTGTCCTCCTCTGCTGGACTCTGAATTTCTCCCAGTCCTCTGGTAGGCTGCTTTCACTGGCTAATTTGTACGCTTCATCTTTTGTTTTGATACTATCCCTGATTTCCCTTGTTATTCATGGATGCACTACCTTCCCTGATTTATTTTTTTGCCAAACTGGGATGAACAATTGTTGTAGTTCATCCATGCAGTCTTTAAATGCCTTCCATTGCATATCTACCGTCAACCCTTTAAGAATCAATTGCCAGTCTATCTTGGCCAATTCACTTCTCATACCCTCAAAGTTACCTTTCTTTAAGTTCAGGACCCTTGTTTCTGAATTAACAATGTCACTCTCCATCCTAATGAAGAACTCAACCATATTATAGTCACTCTTGCCCAAGGGGCCACGCACAACAAGACTGCTAACTAACCCTTCCTCATTACTCAATACCCAGTCTAGAATAGCCTGCTCTCTCGTTGGTTCCTCTACATGTTGGTTTAGAAAACTACCCCGCATACATTCCAAGAAATCCTCTTCCTCAGCACCCCTGCCAATTTGATTCACCCAATCTATATGTAGATTGAAGTCACCCATTATAACTGTTTTACCTTTGTTGCACGCATTTCTAATTTCCTGTTTGATGCCATCCCCAACTTCACTACTACTGTTAGGTGGCCTGTACACAACACCCACCAGCGTTTTCTGCCCCTTAGTGTTTCACAGCTCTACCCATATTGATTCCACATCCTCCAAGCTAATGTCCTTCCTTTCTATTGCGTTAATCTGCTCTCTAACCAGCAACGCTACCCCACCTCCTTTCACTTTCTGTCTATCCCTCCTGAATATTGAATATCCCTGGATGTTCAGCTCCCGGGTCAGGCAGCATCTGTGGAGAACATGGATAGGTGACGTTTCACAGAGTGCTGGAGTAACTCGGCGGGTGTATCAGGTGTTATGGGGAGACGACAGGAGAAAGAAAGTTCAGCTATGACTGAAGGGCGGAGTAGACATGATGGGCTGAATGGCCTAATTCTGCTCCTATCACTTATGAACTTACAGGATGTACTCGGAGTGAACCCACACGGTCAAAGAAGGAGAACGTACAAACTCCACACACAGACAGTGCCCAAGGTCAGGATGGAACCTGGGATCTGTGGCGCTCTGAGGCAGCGACTCTACCATTGTGCCACCGAGCCGCTATTTATAGACTCGGATATCATTTGAGAATCACTGTTAAATACTGCGGAGAGGATGGCGAGGATGCAAGCAGACAATAGACAATAGACAATAGGTGCAGGAGTAGGCCATTCGGCCCTTCGAGCCAGCACCGCCATTCAATCTGATCATGGCTGATCATCCCCAATCAGTACTCCGCTATTTTTAAGAGCCCTATCTAGCTCTCTCTTGAAAGCATCCAGAGAACCGGCCTCCACCGCCCTCTGAGGCAGAGAATTCCACAGACTCACAACTCTCTGTGTGAAAAAGTGTTTCCTCGTCTCTGTTCTAAATGGCTTACCCCTTATTCTTAAACTGTGGCCCCTGGTTCTGGACTCCCCCAACATCGGGAACATGTTTCCTGCCTCTAGTGTGTCCAAACCCTTAAGGGGCTGTCCCACTTGGGCGACCTAATTGGCGAGTTTAGAAGAGTTTAGAAGAGTTTGAAAAAATGTCATGTTGAAGACCTTGTTCGACCTCCTTCGATTATGTGAAAGACTAGCTTCGACTAGCTACAACTACCCTCGATTACCTACGACTAACATGCCGACCTACTACAACTAAACCTACGAGTAAAAAAAGTATCGATTTTTTCCATGGCGACCTTTTTTTACTCGTGGGCATTTTTCAACGTGTTGAAAAAAACGCCGCGACCTAGCTGTGGCCTCGAGTACGCGAGGACTACTCTCGAGCATGAAGGAGACTCAGTGGACTTGGGCTGTGTCCTGAGTCCGCTGCTGTTTACCCTGATGACCCACGACCGCTGTGCCAGGTTTAGTACAAACCACATCATGAAGTACGCAGGTGACCCAACAGTGGTGGGCCTTATCCGGGACGACAACGAGCTTGCTTACAGGGAGGAGATGAAACAACTGGTGGACTGGTGCAACACAAACAATCTGATCATGAATGTCAACAAAACAAAGGAGGTCATCGTTTGAGATTGAGAGGGGATCTTATAGAAACGTACAAAATTCTTATGGGGTTGGACAGGCTAGATGCAGGAAGATTGTTCCCGATGTTGGGGAAGTCCAGACAAGGGGTCACAGCTTAAGGATAAGGGGGAAATCCTTTAAGACCGAGATGAGGAAAAACTTTTTCACACAGAGAGTGGTGAATCTCTGGAACTCTCTGCCACAGAGGGTAGTTGAGGCCAGTTCATTGGCTATATTTAAGAGGGAGTTAGATGTGGCCCTTGTGGCTAAAGGGATCAGGGGGTATGGAGAGAAGGCAGGTACGGGATACTGAGTTGGATGATCAGCCATGATCACATTGAATGGCGGTGCAGGCTCGAAGGGCTGAATGGCCTACTCCTGCACCTATTTCTATGTTTCTATGTATCGTTGACTTCAGGAGAAACAGGCACAGTCACACACCATACACATTAATGACAGCGATGTGGAGTTGGTCAGTAGCATTAAGTTCCTGGGGGTGCAGATCACGAACAGTCTGACCTGGTCACAAAACATCGCATCGCTAGTTAAGAGAGCGCAGCAACGTTTGCACTTTCTGTGCCGGATGAGAAGAACTCACCTCCCCCATCCCGTCCTCACCACTTTCTACAGGGGCACCATAGAGAGCATTTTGACCAGCTGCATCTCTGTGTGGTTTGGGGACTGTAAAGCCTCCGTCTGGAAGTCCGTGCAGAGAGTGGCGAGGACTGCTGAAAAAATCATCGGGACTTCTCTTCCTTCAATCGGGGACATTGCGTGCAAACGTTGCTTGTCCAAGGCCAACAGCATTATAAAAGCCCCCACACATCTCCATCATGGACTGTTCACTCTGCTGCCCTCGGGCTAAAGGTATCGTAGTATAAGGAGCAGAACGGCCAGGTTCTGCAACAGCTTCTTCCCCCGAGCCATCAGACTCTTGAATTCCATATAATGTGTCCCCCACTATTATCTATTTCATCTTTTTATCGATTTATCCTTTTGTTGTTTTATGTTGCACGGTGAGACAGATGCAACCACATTCCGTTCAGACATTGTTGCATTTTGTTGGTGTATTTTGAATAAAGTCTTTGATTGATTGATTGAGTTACAAAGACCTCCTACGACCTCGTGTCAACCATGCTGCGAGTATGAGGACAAACTCAACAGAACTCGCGGATTAGGTCGCCCAAGTGGGACAGCCCCTTTAACAATCTTATATGTTTCAATAAGATTCCCTCTCATCCTTCTAAACTCCAGAGTGCACAAGCCCAGCTGCTCCATTCTCTCAGTATTTGACAGTCCCGGCATCCCGGGAATTAACCTTGTAAACCTACCTACGCTGCACTCCCTCACAGAAGCAAGGTGATGATTTATACCATGGAGTGAAGCAATCTAACGAGGATTACAGAGTCCATATTAACACCACCTAACAAATCTCACGCACTTTAGTTCCCTCTACAACAATTCTTCCTGTGCACACCGAGATATTTCTTGTGAAAAAAGGAGGTAAAAATAGTAAGATTAAACGAGAACTTACCAGTTTGAAGTTTGATCTGTATTTTATGAGGAGTTACGATGAGGGATTACGTGAAGAACCCGCTCAGTGCGCAGGCGCGGCATACTTCCAAGCAGCGGTGTGGAATCACAGATAGACACAGATATTTGAAGTAAACATAGTAAAGAAAAGGAGACATCAATTTATTAGTTTGATCCATATAATGAGGGTGGGAGCGGAGGGCACGTAATCCCTCATCGTAACTCCTCATAAAATACAGATCAAACTTCAAACTGGTAAGTTCTCGTTTAATCTTACTATTTTACTTCGGAGTCACGTGAGTGACTTCGTGAAGATTTCAAAGCTCTGTGATTTCAAACCGTGTAACAGTTTTATTTCACTCACTGCCGAAAGTTCTTGAGGGAGGAAGTGTTATCGTAATCACCCAATGAATCTGTTTCTCAAGAAACAAAAAAGGTATTTATTAACAATAACAAAATTAAAGTGCTTCCCCGGGCTTAACTTAAATATTTGCAGCTTGTAATATTTTCTCTGCAAATAAATCAGGTTTCATCAACGGCTTATTATAAAAGTTCTGAATGTCGTTTCCCTCGACCATCCTGCTGTATTCAGAATATGGTCAACCGGTACGTCCATTCTGTCAGCCGTTGATGTAGATGCTGCCCTAGTGGAATGAGATTTAAATGTATTAGTATCTATTCCGGCAGCCTTCAGTACCTGTTTGAGCCATCTTGAAATGGTTTGGCTCGTTACCCGGCCATGAGGTTACTTGTGGCTGACCCATAAGGCTTTTTCACTCCCTCTTATATTGTGGGTTGTGTCTATGTAATGTTGTAGATGGGTCACGACACACAACCGTGGCTTTTGTGGGTAGGCCCGGAATACCACCAGTGGATTAGCTGTTCCTGGCCTGCTTTGCTTCACCAGACCCTGTATGATGAATGTGATCTGATCTGGGGTGGTCACCATGTTGTCCAGCCTCAACTTGTGTAGTGACTGGACCCTCTGAGCGGATACAAGTGCCATCAACATGAGCGTCTTTAGTGTAGATTGCTCGAGGCTGAGGGATCTGGCTGGTGGCCATACCCTGAGGTATGTCAGGACCACACTGATATCCCAAATATGGGTATACCTGGGTTTAGGGGCTTGATATCATAAATGCCCTACATCAGTTTTACCACCAGTGGATGGGATCCCATTGCCTGTTGTCCTGCTGGTTTGAGATAAGCAGAAAGAGCACTTCGCGCTGTGTTGATGGCACTGTAACTGATCCCTTCATCATGGTGTAGATGGGCCAGGAATTCCAGTACATTGGTGGCTGTGGCTGTTGCATACGTTGTCCCTGTTTCCTGGCAGTACTTCTCCCATTTTCTTATGCTGATTCAGTACTGCCTCTTGGTGGATGTTCAAAGGGATGCCGACATGGTGGTGATGGTTCGTTCGGACAATCCCTGTTCCAGGTAAGATCTATTCAAAGCCTGCAACCCAGGAGTTTAATTTTCTCATGGCATGGGTGGCTTATGCCTGATACTGGGTGAGTTAATAATCCTGGATCACTGGGAAAGACCATTGGTGACTCAACCACCATGTCATGTAGAACCGGGAACCATGGCTGTGTAGGCAAGTCGGGCACCATCAAAATTCCAGAAGCAGAGTCCATCTGTATTTTGCGAAGTACCCGACTGATGAGGCAGAAGGGAGGGAAAGCATAGAAGAAGACATTTCCCCAATCCAGCGTGATGGCATGTATCGCTGCTGCCTCTGGGTCTGGTTCCCAAGCGACATATATAGGTAACTGGTGATTTCGTCTTGATGCAAATACATCGATATCTGGCGTTCCATACTGCTTAATAACTTTAGCAAATACTTTAGGGTTGAACATCCATTCGATGTTATCATTGAATTTGCGTGACCTGGTGTCTGCCACTGTGTTTAGCTTACCTGGTAGATAAGTAGCTGATAGCCAAATATGTCTTTCGACACACCATAGCCAAATCACATTGACCAATTTGTCGCATGATAATGATTTTATGCCGCCCATATGGTTAATATAAGCCACCACCGTAGTATTATCAATCTGTAACCGAACATGCAAGTGCTGCATATTAGCTACATATGCTTTTAACCCATAAAAGGCGCCCAACATCTCTAGATAGTTAATGCCCAGTGTCAGTAGTAATGATGACTCTAGGTTAGTCCATCTACCACCTGTGCTGGATATGGAGTAAGTTGCTCCCCAGCCTTGAGCACTGGCATCTGTTTGAAGAACTAAAGTAAGGTTAGTGATGATGATAGAGCTGAAACTATGCCAAACATTTTCTGCCCACCACTGTAGCTGATATTGCCTCAGTGGGTAATTACATGACACGAACATCGTGACCTATATGTCGTTTTAGTGCCTGTACCTTTGCTGTTTGTAAATTTTGATAGTGCAAAGGTCCGCATTGTGTAGCTGGAAATGCTGCTACCATTTTCCCAATCACTCTTGGGACTTGTCGAATAGTTGGTCCTTTGTTGACCATTAAATAGTTGCATGATTGTGCTAATGCAACCATTTTTATTTTTATTTTTTATTTTTATTTTCCTTTTGGCAAGGTAACAGTCATATGGACTGAGTTAATTGTGAAGCCCAGGTAGTCCATAATAGTGGATGGCTTCAACTTAGATTTATCTGGATGTAGGATGAACCCCAGAGTTTCGAGGAGCTATTTTGTAGCTGATACTGCTGCCACAGCCAATTCCATAGTTTTCCCTACTATCTGAATATCATCCAGGTATGCCATGACAATATGTTTCTTAGTCTTGCCATGGCTATTTTCAATATTTTGATGAATAATCTTGGGGCTGAGGTTAGCCCATTGGGCAATGCGTTGTACTGCCTCAGCTGCCCCAACCAGATAAATTGTAGGTATCTGCAATGATCCTTGTGTATGGGTATTAGATAGTAAGCATCTTTCAGATCAATGCTTGCCATGAAGTATCCTTTGGAAATCAGTTGTTTGGCAGTAACAACTGTCTCCATTTTGAAATGTATATACTCAACAAACTTATTTAGTGATGTTAAGGCAATGATGATGCGACATCCACCATCTTTTTTGGTTTTATTTGATACAAATTCCAAAGGTTCATGTTTGGTCTTTTGGATGACCTCTCCACTAATGCTGTTGAGTATATACTTATCACACGTGACAGTAACCCATGCTTCTTTAAACCAGTGTAAGCTCCCCTCTGTTAGTAAAGCACCCTTATTCTCTATATGCTGGCAGGAACCAGACCCACCTACCTCCATGTTCAGTGGTGTTTCTTTTGTTTCCTGATGTTTTTGTAGGTTTTGCTTGTCTGACGTGCTGGCGATGTTGGGGGGTGGCGCATTTTCCATGGGGTCCGCTGTGGGCCCTGATCTAAAAAAGATCTTTTGGGGATAAAATGCGGTCCCCGAGCTTTCACCAGTCCCATATTGAGGACGTCGACTGGTGGATGCCATGGGGTGCTGCCGCTTGGGTATTGTAGCTCTTGGTTTGCTCGTCCCAGGGCCTGCCCTCATGAGGCCGAAAGATGTCGCTGCTTCCTCCATGTTCCTCAGTTTTTTGTTGAGGTCTTTCCCAAATAACAGAGCATCCGTCTCTGCAGCTGGGGCTCTGCACAACCCCGCAACTTTGGGATTGAGGGCAGGTCTTATGTTTCCCCGCCGGAGATTGTGTATTGCACATCAGTGCCAGCACATCCTGCTGGCAAGTATCCATCTCCGTACTTTGCACAGAACGAGCAAAGGCTGTAATGGCCGACGTCCGGAGCCTTAGGATCCGCTGTAGCTTGATTTCATGGTTACACATGTTTGACCCCACGTGACCCCAGATCTGGCTGTTCACAGTCTTCACTCTGAGGGCCTCACAGTTCTCTGGTGCTGTATAAAATTCAAGCACCTCAAGAAGTACCTTCTCCTGCAAGGGCTTATTTGACAGATGATTGATGCTGGCCGCCATGTTTGGTTCCAGCGGTCTTCCAGCACGTGGGGTTGCTACATAGCGGTCCACCACACCCAGCAGCTCTTCCTGCTCCTGCACCCCTTGCATACTGCCGAATTCTTCCGCCAGCCCCTTTCCAGACCAGCCCAACCCTGGTCACCAATGCTAGCCTCCAGTAATGAGGGAGCAGAGGGCAGTGCCCAAGACACTGTGGAGGAGGTGCCTGACCTACCTCCTGCGAGAACGCTCCTTCTGCGTAGCTCGCTGGAGCATCTGCTCCAAGAGCTGTTATAAGCTCTGGCGGCTGTCTCTCCTCCGTGTAGGTGGAGACATGTCCCCATCTGACAAATTAGACATTACCGGCCGGTTGCTCTCATGGCTTTGCTCCCTGTCCGCTGTGCAGGCATTAGCGGGACTGGGCTCGGCTCGGTGTCGGGGATAGCGGAGCGCTCTATGAGCGGTCCTGCCGCCTGTTGCTGCCCCCCTGAGATTGAACGCTCCTCTGGTGGAGTTGAGCAGGGGCAGTTCTGTTGGAGAGTCTTCTGGTGAGTGTACTTATTTGGTAAGAACACCCACCCTCTCTTTCTCTGTTAGACTTAGTTGAATATACTCACCCAACGGTCCGTTTCAAAATGCAGCCGGAGCGCCTTCCTCCAGCTGCCGCCGCTGTTGCACTGCTGGCGTAATGCCGCGCCTGCGCACTGAGCGGGTTCTTCACGAAGTCACTCACGTGACTCCGAAGTAAAATAGAACGTTAATCACCTCAATCCTGCAACAGAGATATTCAACAGAGAGTTATTCAATAGGGCGGTTTGGTGGCACAGCGGTAGAGTTGCTGCCTCACCGCGCCAGAGACCACCTGACTACAGGTGCTGTCTGCGCGGAGTTTGCACGTTCTCCCCGTGACTGTGTGGGTTTTCTCCGGGTGCTCCGGTTTCCTCCCACACTCCAAAGACGTGCGGGTTTGTAGGTTAATCGTCCCCTCTGTAAACTGTGCAGGGAGTGGATGAGAAAGTGGGATAACATAGAACTAGCGCGCACGGGCGATCGCTGGTCGGCGTGGACTAGATGGGCCGAAGGGCCTGGTTCCATGCTGTATCTCTAAACTAAAAGGAAAGCCGGGGAGATGGAAGGAAGGGAGAGGAGGAGTGGGTATAGAACCTGCTGTGCTGCAATTATTGCTTTTGAACAGAGCTAATTGCTTGATCCGCTAATGTGAATGTTGAGAATTAAAAATGCTGGAAATTCTCAGCAGGTCACGGCAGTGCCGGCCCTTCTGTTTGTTCCCTCTCTCTCTCTCTCTCTTTATGTACACTCATTAAACTATTAACCAAACGCTGCAGTAATCATTGGGAATTGCTACACAACCTGACGCAGGCACACAGCACGGAAACAGGCCCTTCGGCCCAACTCGCTCATGACGTCCTATTTGCCACATCTAAGCTGTTAATAGACAATAGACAATAGGTGCAGGAGTAGGCCATTCGGCCCTTCGAGCCAGCACTGCCATTCAATGTGATCATGGCTGATCATCCCCAATCAGTACCCCGTTCCTGCCTTCTCCCCATATCCCCTGACCACTATTTTTAAGAGCCCTATCTAGCTCTCTCTTGAAAGTATCCAGAGAACCAGCCTCCACCGCCCTCTGAGGCAGAGAATTCCACAGACTCACAACTCTCTGTGAGAAAAAGTGTTTCCTCGTCTCCGTTCTAAATGGCTTACCCCTTATTCTTAAACTGTGGCCCCTGGTTCTGGACTCCCCCAACATCGGGAACATGTTTCCTGCCTCTAGCGTGTCCAAGCCCTTAACAATTAATGTTTTATCCCTCTAAACCTTTCCTGTCTACTCTTTATCCATGAGCTTTTGATAGTAACTCTGCAAGGGGCAGCACGGTGGCGCAGCGGTGGAGTTGCTGCCTCACAGTGCCAGAGACCCAGGTTCGATCCTGACTACGGGTGCTGTCCGTACGAAGTTTGTACGTACGTTCTCCCCTTGAACTCCGGGTGCTTCGGTTTTCAACCAGACTCCAAACAGGTACAAACTAAACTACAAATGTACCTGTGCAAGTGTTTAAATACTAGTCCCACCTGCCCGAGTTTGGCCCATATCCCGCAAAACCTTTCCTGCTCATGTACCTGTCCAAGTGTCTTTTAAATGCGAGTCCTACCAGTCCGCGTACATGTCACACTAAACACCTGTAGGTGTAATTATGTCAGGGTGGTCACGGTGGTGCAGCGGTAGAGTTGCTGCCTCACAGCGCCAGAGACCCGGGTTCCATCCTGACTACGGGTGCTGTCTGTATGGAGTTTGTACCTTCTCCCCGTGACCTGCCTGGGTTTTCTTTGAGATCTCCGGTTTCCTCCCACACTCCAAAGACGTGCAGGTTTGTAGGTTGGTGTAAATGTAAAAATTGTCCCCAGTGGATGTAGGATAGTGTTAGTGTGCGGGGATCGCTGGTTGGCATGGACCCGGTGGGCCGAAGGGCCTGTTTCTTCGCTGTATCTGTATCTCCTGGCCAGCTTCCCTTCGTACTTCATCTTTTCAGCCCGTATTGCCAGTTTTGTTTCCTTCTGTTGTCCTATGAAAGTTTCCCAATCCTCTGGCTTCCGGCTACTCTTTGCTGTGTTATATATCTTTTCTTTTAGTTTTATTCTCTCCCTAACTTCTCTTGTCAGCCACGGTTGCCTCCTACTCCCCTTAGAATCTTTCTTCCTTTTTGGAATGAAATGATCCTGCGTTTCCCGGATTATGCCCAGAAATTCCTGCCATTGCTGTTCCACCCTCATTCCTGCTAGGATCCCTTTCCAGTCTACCTTGGCCAGCTCCTCTCTCATGCCTTCATAGTCCCCTTTGTTCAATGGCATCACTGCCACTTCCGATTTAACCTTCTCCTTCTCAAATTGCAGATGAATACTAATCATATTATGATCACTACCTCCAAGCGGTTCCTTTACCTCGAGTTCTCTTATCATATCTGGTTCATTGTACAACATTAATCCAGAATTGCCTTTTCTCAGTAACAACTGAACAAGATGACTAAATGTTTTTGAATACAGTAAGTTAGAAGCAAAAGGGATTTAGGATCGTGTCGACCAATGTCCATCATGACACACATCTTAGTTTAGTTTAGTTTAGAGATACAGCGTAGAAACAGGCCCTTCAGCCCACTGGGTCCGTGCCGACCAGCGATCCCCGCACATTAACACTATCCTACACACTAGGGACAATTTACATTTACCAAGCCAATTAACCTACAAACCTGTACGTCTTTGGAGTGTGGGAGGAAATGGAAGATCTCGGAGAAAACCCACGCAGGTCACGGGGAGAACGTACAAACTCCGTACAGACAGCACCCGTAGTCGGGATCCAACCCGTGTCTCCGGCGCTGCATTCGCTGTAAGGCAGCAACTCTACCGCTGCGCCACCGTGACAGCCCATCTCTCCTTACTTAGATATTACTCTGAAAGCTCAGGAGTCACAGAGACACAGAGTAACAGAGACACAGTGTAACAGAGGGGTGGGGAGATTGCAACCTTCACGTGGTCCGCCCTGTTTCGACGAATGCAATCAACCCGGCGTGCACAATCAAATAAGAGCAAATAGAACACGTTGTCCGTCAACTTTAGGCTGTGCACGCCGTACACAAGACGAAGAAGAAGAGTAACAGAGACACAAAGTAACAGAGACACACTCAGACAGCATGGAAACAGGCCCTTCAGCCCAACTTGCACACACCCGCCAACATGCACCAACTACACTAGTCACACCTGCCTGTGTTTGGCCCATATCCCTCTAAACCATTTCTACCCATGTACCTTTTTAGTTTAGAGATGCAGCGCGAAAACTGGCCCTTCGGCCCACTGGGTCCGCGCCGACCAGCGATCCCCGCACACTAATGCTATCCTACACACACTAGGGGCAATTTACAATTACACCAACCCAAATGACCTACAAATCTGCAAGTCTTTGGAGCGTGGGAGGAAACCGGAGCACCCGGAGAAAACCCGCGCAGGTCACGGGGAGAAGGAACAAACTCCGTACAGACAGCACCTGTAGTTGGGATGGAACCTGGGTCTCTGGCGCTGTGAGGCAGCAACTCTACCGCTGCACCACCATGACTCCCTGTCCAAATGTTTTTTTTAAATGTGGTGAAAGTACCTGCCTCAACTACCCCCTCCGGCAGCTCGTTCCATACACCCACCAGTGCATGTCAAAATCCCATGTGGAATTCCACCATTATTCCTGAAATTGACAGATTCTGGATTAGTATGGGTGTCAGGGGTTGGGAGAATGGGGTTGAGAGTCATAGAGTGACACAGTGTGGAAACAGGCCCTTCAGCCCAACTTGCCCACACCAGCCTACATGTCCCATCCACACTATTCCCACCTGCCTGTGTTTGGTCCATATCCCTCCAAACCTGTCCTATCCATGTACCTGTCTAACTGTTTCTTAAATGTTGCGGCAGTCCCTGCCTCAACTACCTCCTCTGGCAGCTTGAGTGGGAGAGATAGATCAGCCATGATTGAATGGCGGAGTAGACATGCTGGGCTGAATGATGTAATTCTACTCCTCGAATTTATGAACCCTTCCTCACTATCAATGGGGCAATTCGCATACCGTCCGAACAGATCCACAGACGATGCGGTCTCCCAGGTTCTGCACACCGCTCTCTCTCATCTTGACAGCCAGAAGGGGGGGCTATGAGAGGATGCTGTTCATAGACTTCAGTTCAGCCTTCAACATGATAGTCCCCACTAGACTTGCTGAGAAGCTGCTGGAATTAGGGCTCAACACCCCCTTGTGTGCCTGGGTCCTGGACTTTCTCACCACCAGGCCCCAGGTAGTCAAGATGGGAGGAAATACATTGAAGACCCTCACCCTGAGCACAGGATCCCCCCAGGGTTGCGTCCTCAGCCCCCCTACTGTACTCCCTGTACACCCATGACTGTGTGGCCAGGTTCAGCTCCAACTCGATCATCAAGTTTGCTGATGACACTGTGGTGGTTGGGCCTGATCTCAGACAACGATGAGAAGGCCTGATCTGGCACTCTGGTGTCAGGACAACAGCCTCCTCTTGAATGTCATTAAAACTAAGGAGCTGATCGTGGACTTTAGGAGGGCACATCATCCGAGGACGTACACACCATTGAGGATAAATGGGGATACTGTGGATAGGGTGAGCTGTTTTAATTACCTGGGAGTCCACATCTCTGAGGATATGACTTGGACATCACACGCTGCAGCACTCGTGAGTAAGGCAAGGCAGCGCCTTTACCACCTCAGGCAATTGAGGAAATTCAGAGTGTCTTTGAGGATCCTCCAGTGCTTTTACTCAGCGTCTGTGAAAGGATCTTGTCCGGAAACATCACAATTTGGTTATAGAATTGCTCTGCCCAGGACAAGAAGGCTCTGCAGAGAGTAGTGCGTTCGGCCGAACGCACAATGGGAACTACACTCGCCCCCCTGCAGGAACTATACATCAGAAGGTGCAACTCCAGAGACAACAAGATCATGGGAGACCCCTTCCACCCCAGCAACGGACTGTTCCAGCTGCTACGGTCAGGCAAACGCCTCCGTTGCCATGCTGTGAGAACGGAGAGGATGAGAAGGAGTTTCTTCCCAGAGGCCATTAGGATTGTAAACTCCTATCTCACCCGGGACTAACTTTACTGGACCAACTTATTGTTGTGTCGTGTCTTTTTTAAATTGCTGCTATTTTTCTTTTTTTCCTCCCACAAATATGTAATATGTGAAAATGTGATTCTGTTCCATTCTGTTTGTTTGTTTTTTGCACAATTCGCAAGCATTGCCACTTTTCTTTTCACTGCACATCTTGTATGTGTATGTGATGAATAAACTTGACTTGACTTTGCAAGATACCAGCCATCATATTAAGGGTTTGAACACGCTAGACGCAGGAAACATGTTCCCGATGTTGGGGGAGTCCAGAACCAGGGGCCACAGTTTAAGAATAAGGAGTAAGCCATTTAGAACAGAGACGAGGAAACACTTTTTCACACAGAGAGTTGTGAGTCTGTGGAATTCTCTGCCTCAGAGGGCGGTGGAGGCCGGTTCTCTGGATACTTTCAAGAGAGAGCTAGACAGGGCTCTTAAAGATAGCGGAGTCAGGGGATATCAGCAATGTGATCATGGCTGATCATCCCCAATCAGTACCCTGTTCCTGCCTTCTCCCCATATCCCCCGACTCCACTATCTTTAAGAGCCCTATCTAGCTCTCTCTTGAAAGTATCCAGAGAACCTGCCTCCACCGCCCTCTGAGGCAGAGAATTCCACAGACTCACCACTCTCTGTGTGAAAAAGTGTTTCCTCGTCTCCGTTCTAAATGGCTTACCTCTTATTCTTAAACTGTGGCCCCTGGTTCTGGACTCCCCCAACATCTGGAACATGTTTCCTACCTCTAGCGTGTCCAAACCCTTAATAATCTTACATGTTTCAATAAGATCCCCTCTCATCCTTCTAAACTCCAGTGTGTACAAGCCCAGTCGCTCCATTCTCCCAGCATAATAATGTTTAGTGCAAGGTAAAGCCAGCAAAGTCCGATCAAGGATAGTGCGAGGGTCACCAATGAGGTAGATAGTAGTTCAGGACTGCTCTCTGGTTGTTGTAGGATGAGGGGAGGCAGTCAGTGATGATGGACGTGAGGAGCAATGTCGGCAGCAGCGAGAACCGTGGTCTGACCTTCTGTGCCTTCTGTAAATTGCCCACTAGTGTGTAGGGAGTGGATGGGAAAGTGGGATAGCATAAAACTATTGTGAACAGGTGATCGCTGGTTAGCGTGGCCTCGGTGGGCTGAAGGGCCAGTCTCCTTGCTGTATCCCTAAACAAGAAACAGTCCCTTGCGTTCTCCGTCCGCAAACAATGCCTGACCGACTGAGTGTTTGAACCATTCCACCTGGCCGGCACGGTGGCGCAGTGGTAGAGTCGCCAGAGACCCGGGTTCGATCCTGACTACTGTGCTGTCTGTACGGAGTTTGTACATTCTCCCCGTGACCGCATGGGTTTTCCCCGGATGCTCCGATTTCCTCCAAAGACGTACAGGTTTGTAGGTTAATTGGCTTTGGTAAAGATTGTAAATTGACCCTAGTGTGTGTGATAGTGTTGAGGGCCTGTCCCACTTAGGTGATTTTTTAGGCGACTACAGTTGACTAGGCTGTCTCCACATGGTAGCCGGGATGTCGCCTGTATGGTCGTGAGTCGTCTCCTCAGTCGCCCAAAGAGTCGTAGTATCTTTCTGGATTTTGAAATGTTCAAAACTTTTCGGTGACAGTCAGTGACAGTGGGCTTGTCGTAGCTTGACTTCTCCTGACGTAGGTGCTGCCTGCCGTTGGTTATTGCCGGTGTTGACCGGTGAATTCCATTGTCACAATCGCCGGCAGTCGCCTAAAAAAACGCCTAAGGGGGACAGTGTAGCGGTGCCTGCTAGCGCACGCAGATATCGAACCCGTCGTTCGGAAGCCGCGGTCACGTGACTCGGGAGGGGCCGTTGTTTTCGTGCGTTTTTTCCCTTGTGCGCGTTGGTTCGGCGCTGACCACCGATGTGGCCAGACGTGTCTGTTAAACCTGTATGCTGCAACTTGAACTTTCGAATAAAGTATTGTTGAAAACTCCAGGAGTCGTTTATCAGACCACTAAATTGGTGACCCCGACCTGTCTAGCCGTCATTAGACAACAGAATTATGCAAGGAGGTCTTCCCGCAGAATCGGCCAGCACCAGGCAGGGCTCACCGCCCTTCAAACTGCCAGCTTTTTGGCCCGATCAACCTCAGGTGTGGTTTCCCCATGTGGAGGCACAGTTTCATCTACATCGGATCGACCATGACGACACCGTGTATTTCCATGTGGTAGGAGCATTGCCACAGGACTGTGCCTCGAGGTTGTTGCCCTTTATTAGAGACCCTCCGTCTACCGGCAAGTACGAAGGGTTGAAAGCCCTGTTATTCCATGCTTACGGTCTTACCCGTAGAGACAGGGCGGCCAGATATGGACTGCATCGGCGACCGAAGGCCATCGATGATCATGGTGAAGATGTTGGCCCTAATGGACAGGCACCGCCCGTTTGCTTTTTGAACAAGCGTTCTTAGAGCAGATGCCCGACGAGGTACATGGCGGGAGCCGATTTCAGCGACCCGCAGCGGCTCGCGGAAAGAGCCGACGAGCTGTGGGCGCTCAGACAGCGGGACGTACACACCGTCGCCCGCCCCATGGTCATACAACGGGTACAGCCGAGCCGACTTCGGGAAGAGGAGGAGACCCAGCCCAGCGCCGAAGACGAATCGCCGCGGCCAATGGTCTACGTACAATGAAGATGGTGCTACTACCACCAGCGCTACGGAACGGAAGCCCAAAGATGTCGGATCCCTTGTTCGTTTCCGGGAAACGCCCAGGCCGATCGTCCATAGAGGCGAACGCGATCGGCCCCAACGTACGCCTCTTCGTCCGTGATCGCCACTCCGGCCACCGTTTCCTGGTGGACTCAGGTGCCCATGCCAGTATCCTGCCTCCAAGCCCCCGAGATGTCCGTACCGGTAAGGTGGGACCTGTCCTTTCGGCCGTTAACGGGAGCGATATTCGCACCTACGGCACGCGGACCGCGAAGCTAAATTTTGACTCCCACCAGTACAGGTGGAAGTTTATCGTTGCTGACATCGCCCAACCGATCCTGGGGGCCTATTTCTTGCGCGCGTTCTCCCTGTTAGTAGATGTACGGGGTGGTCGCATGATCCCTGCGTCGGGACAACTCCCCACCAAGCCGCGCAACCCGTCAACGCCCCTGCAGCAACTCGCCGAGGTGGCTGAGATCCAGCCACTTTTCACAGCACTGCTTGCCTACTTCCCAGGGTTGCTCACACCCCGGTTCGACGGGGCCGCGCCCCGTCATGGCGTGGTCCACCACATTACCACCGAGGGTCCACCGGTACACGCCCGTGCACGCCGTCTCCCGCCCGATAAACTGCGCATCGCACGAGACGAGTTCCAACTTATGGCGGACATGGGAATTGTCCGACGGTCGGATAGCCCTTGGGCTTCCCTGTTACACATGGTGTCCAAAGCGTCCGGGGGTTGGAGACCGTGCGGTGATTACAGCCGTTTGAACGCAGTGACTACCGCTGACCGGTATCCAGTCCCGTACATCCAGGATTTCTCGGCCCATCTGGAAGGTGCAACCATCTTCTCGAAGGTCGACCTTATCCGCGGATATAACCAAATCCCGGTCCACCCCGACGACGTCCCTAAGACGGCCACCTTTCGGCCTTTTCGAGTGGCTCAGAATGCCTTTTGGCTTAAAGAACGCAGCTCAGGCGTTCCAGAGGCTAATGGATCAGGTCGGCCGGGGTTTGCCGTTTATTTTCATCTACCTGGATGACATCCTGGTAGCCAGCCGCTCGCAGGCAGAGCATGCCAAGCACCTCCGCCTACTTTTCGAACGACTGCACAAACACGGGTTGGTGATCAACCCCGAGAAGTGTCAGTTCGGTTTGTGCTCCATCTCGTTCCTAGGGCATTGCATCACCTCTCAGGGAGCGCAGCCACTGCCCGAGAAAGCTGAGCATGACGCCAAGACCAACAAAAGCTTTTCACTGTACCTCGGTACACGTGACAATAAACTAAACTCAACTCTTTATCTTTCTGCACATAATCCATATCCTCCCTTCACCACATGCCCATATGAACCTTTAGTCTTCCAACAACTAGAGTCTTCTGAATTATTTCCACATCACCAATTGTGTTTTCATCATCTTTCCTCATTTATTTCTAATAAGCTTTTAAAATTTTAACGGGCAGCAGGGGACTTGTTGGAAAAGTTGCTCTGATCATTTTAATTATAGATTAGCATCAACACAGTCAGAGTCTTTCATAGCATGCTTCTCAAAGGCAAGACCACAGGAAGGTTACACATGGACTCGTACAGCATGGAAATAGCCCCTTCGGCCCATCTTGTCCATGCTGACCAACATGCCCCTTCCACTTTGGTCCCCTAATTTGAGGAAGGACATTCTTGCTATTGAGGGAGTGCAGCGTAGGTTCACAAGGTTAATTCCCAGGATGGCAGGACTGTCATATGCTGAGAGAATGGAGCGGCTGGGCTTGTACATGCTGGAATTTAGAAGGATGAGAGGGCATCTCATTGAAACATATAAGATTATTAAGGTTTTGGACACGCTAGAGGCAGGAAACATGTTCTCAATGTTGGGAGAGTCCAGAACCAGGGGCCACAGTTTAAGAATAAGGGGTAAGCCATTTAGAACGGAGAAGAGGAAACACTTTTTCACACAGAGGGTGGTGAGTCTGTGGAATTCTCTGCCTCAGAGGGCAGTGGAGGCGGGTTCTCTGGATACTTTCAAGAGAGAGCTAGATAGGGCTATTAAAGATAGCGGAGTCAGGGGATATGGGGAGAAGGCAGGAACGGGGTACTGATTGGGGATGATCAGCCATGATCACATTGAATGGCGGTGCTGGCTCGAAGGGCCGAATGGCCTCCTCCTGCACCTGTTGTCTATTGTCTTCCTGGGTATATGTGACTATAGTAAACTACACGGAGTAAAAGGCTGTGCATTCACCCGATCTACTCCTCTAATAATTTTATACACCTCTATAAGATAACGCCTCAGCCTCCTGCACTCCAAGGAATAAAGTCCCAGCCTGCTCAACCTCTCCCTGTAGGTCAGGCCCTCGAGTCCTGGCAACATCCTCGTAAATCTTCTCCGCACATTTTTCAGCTTGACGACATCTCTCCTAGAACAAGGTGACCAAAACTGGACACTGAAATGTTCCATATCTCTGTGTCTCCCTCCCCCCCCGACTATCAGCCTAAAGAAGGGTCTCGACTCAAAATATCGCCCATTCCTTCTCTCCAGAGATGCTGCCTGACCCGCTGAGTTACCCCAACATTCTTACTATTGAGGGAGTGCAGCGTAGGTTCACAAGGTTAATTCCCGGATGGCGGGACTGTCATATGCTGAGAGAATGGAGCGGCTGGGCTTGTACACTCTGGAGTTTAGAAGGATGAGAGGGCATCTCATTGAAACATATAAGATTATTAAGGGTTTGGACACACTAGAGGCATGAAACATGTTCCCAATGTTGGAATGGGGTACTGATTGTGGATGATCAGCCATGATCACATTGAATGGCGGTGCTGGCTGGAAGGGCCGAATGGCCTACTCCTGCACCTATTGCCTATTGTGCCTATCTTCGGTATAAACCAGCATCCGCAGTTCCTTCCTACATGTGAAACGTTCGTGATTTTAAGGCTGTTCACTTGGTTTTTAAGGGTCAAAGATGCACTAATCTCTTTGTGAGCCCGGTTTGGTTTTGGGATTGAGCATTTCACCATGGGTCAGACTGTGTGTGGAAAAAACCAACACAGCACTTTAAAAACAAATTGAAACGAAAATGGATTGCGGGGGGATTTCTTAGTTACTGCAGTCGGGAAGCAGATTACAGCAGCAAGTTGTACTTCGAGACATATGTATGATTAATGAGTGGCACGTAGCGAGTGCAGTGAACTTGGGAATAAACGAAGGGTTCAGTCCTTAGTTCCCACATATGATTTTAGTTTTAGATTCAGTTCAGTTTACTGTCACGTGTACCGAGGTACGGTGAAAAGTTGTCGCGTGCTATCCAGTCAGCAGAAAGACAATACATGATTACCAGACCTGGTGAGACCACATCTGGAGTATTGCTTACAGTTTTGGTCTCCTAATTTGAGGAAGGACATCCTTGTGATTGAGGCAGTGCAGCGTAGGTTCACGAGATTGATCCCTGGGATGGCGGGACTGTCATACGAGGAAAGATGGAAAAGACCAGGCTTGTATTCACTGGAGTTTAGAAGGATGAGGGGGATCTTATAGAAACATATAAAATTATAAAAGGACTGGACAAGCTAGATGCAGGAAAAATGTTCCCAATGTTGGGCGAGTCCAGAACCAGGGGCCACAGTCTTAGAATAAAGGGGAGGTCATTTAAGACTGAGGTGAGAAAAAACTTTTTCACCCAGAGAGTTGTGAATTTATGGAATTCCCTGCCACAGAGGGCAGTGGAGGCCAAGTCACTGGATGGATTTAAGAGAGAGTTAGATAGAGCTCTAGGGGCTAGTGGAATCAGGGGATATGGGGAGAAGGCTGGCACGGGTTATTGATAGGGGACGATCAGCCATGATCACAATGAATGGCGGTGCTGGCTCGAAGGGCCGAATGGTCTCCTCCTGCAACTATTTTCTATGTTTCTATGTTTCTATCACAATCGAGCCGTCCACAGTGTACAGATACAGGATAAAGGAATAACGTTTAGTGCAAGGTAAAGCCAGCAATGTGTGATCAACGAGAGTCCGAGGGTCACTAAAGAGGTCGATAGCATTGGTTACATACTGCATGATAGCAGGCCATTCAGCCCAACTTGTCTATGCTGGCGACAATGCCCCATCTACACTAGTCCCACCTGCCTGAGTTTGGCCCATATCCTGCTAAACCTTTCCTCTCCATGTACCTGTCCAAGAGTATTTTGAAAGTTGTTATAGTCCCTGCCTCAACTACCTCCTCTGGCAGCTCGTTCCATACACCCACCACCCTCTGGGTGACAAAGTTTCCCCTCGGGCTCCTATTAAATCTTCCTGATCTCACCATAAACGTCTGGTTGGAACAGTTGGGAAATGCTGCCATTGTGTAGAAACTCATAGAAACATAGACAATAGGTACAGTGTGTAGGCCATTCGGCCCTTCGAACCAGCATCGCCATTCAATGTGATCATGGCTGATCATCCCCAAACAGTACCCCGTTCCTGCCTTCTCCCCATATCCCCTGACTCCACTATTTTTAAGATCCCTATCTAGCTCTCTCTTGAAATCATCCAGAGAACCGCCCTCTGAGGCAGAGAATTCCACAGACTCAACACTCTGTGAGAAAAAGTGTTTCCTCGTCTCTGGTAGACACAAGATAGACACAAAGACACTCAGTGGGTCTCTGGAGAAAAGGAATGGGTGATGTTTCGGGTCCAGACCCACCTTTAGTCCGACCCGCGGAGTAACTCCAGCCTTTTGTGGATTGGGGTTCTTCATGAATCAGAAGGTGGGGCCCCGCACAAAATATCACCGGTTCGTTCCCTCCACAGATGCTGCCTGACCCGCTGAGTTACTCCAGCACTCTGTGAAACGTCACCTATCCATGTTCTCCACAGATGCTGCCTGACCCGCTGAGTTACTCCAGCACTCTGTGAAACGTCACCTATCCATGTTCTCCACAGATGCTGCCTGACCCGCTGAGTTACTCCAGCACTCTGTGAAACGTCACCTATCCATGTTCTCCACAGATGCTGCCTGACCCGCTGAGTTACTCCAGCACTCTGTGAAACGTCACCTATCCATGTTCTCCACAGATGCTGCCTGACCCGCTGAGTTACTCCAGCACTCTGTGAAACGTCACCTATCCATGTTCTCCACAGATGCTGCCTGACCCGCTGAGTTACTCCAGCACTCTGTGAAACGTCACCTATCCATGTTCTCCACAGATGCTGCCTGACCCGCTGAGTTACTCCAGCACTCTGTGAAACGTCACCTATCCATGTTCTCCACAGATGCTGCCTGACCCGCTGAGTTACTCCAGCACTCTGTGAAACGTCACCTATCCATGTTCTCCACAGATGCTGCCTGACCCGCTGAGTTACTCCAGCACTCTGTGAAACGTCACCTATCCATGTTCTCCACAGATGCTGCCTGACCCGCTGAGTTACTCCAGCACTCTGTGAAACGTCACCTATCCATGTTCTCCACAGATGCTGCCTGACCCGCTGAGTTACTCCAGCACTCTGTGAAACGTCACCTATCCATGTTCTCCACAGATGCTGCCCGACCCGCTGAGTTACTCCAGCACTCTGTGAAACGTCACCTATCCATGTTCTCCACAGATGCTGCCTGACCCACTGAGTTACTCCAGCACTCTGTGTCTAGTTTAGTTTAGAGATACAGCGCGGAAAACAGGCCCTTCGGCCCACTGAGTCGGCGCCGACCAGCGATCCGCCCGTACACTAGTTCTACACACACTGGGGACATTGTACAGAAGCCAATGAACCTACAAACCTGCATGTCTTTGGAATGTGTGAGTCTGTGGAATTCTCTGCCTCAGAGGGCGGTGGAGGCAGGTTCTCTGGATGCTTTCAAGAGAGAGCTAGATAGGGCTCTTAAAGATAGTGGAGTCAGGGGATATGGGGAGAAGGCAGGAACGGGGTACTGATTGGGGATGATCAGCCATGATCACATTGAATGGCGATGCTGGCTCGAAGGGCCGAATGGCCTATTCCTGCACCTGTTGTCTATTGACTATTGTGGGAGGAAAACGGAGCACCCGGAGAAAACCCACGTTGTCACAGGAAGAACATGATAATGAAATCAAACATGGCAATAGAAAATGTTTAGGCAAAATGAAAACTATTTAGTGGTTGAAACACAGTGATTGGAGAGGAAGTTGATGCGAGATCACTATTTGTCAGCTACATGTTGGAAGCTACATTGAACTAGACAGTGACTTTGTTGTTCAACGCATCGATGGATTGTCCGGAGAACCCCCTCTTCATCACGTTCTATTGTCCTCATTGACTTTTGGAAGAAAGTACTCTTGATCCCAACTCCCCTTCTCCTGTTCCACAAGAACAAACATACTGGATCATCTGCTCCACACTAAGACGGATATAAGACAATACACAATAGACAATAGGTACAGTGTGTAGGCCATTCGGCCCTTCCAGCCAGCACCGCCATTCAATGTGATCATGGCTGATCATCCCCAATCAGTACCCCGTTCCTGCCTTCTCCCCATATCCCCTCACCGGTATAAACATAGACAGGGATAACAGTTGTAGGAACTAGGTACCGCAGATGCAGGTTTACACAAAGGTACACAGTGGCGCAGCGGTAGAGTTGCTGCCTCACAGCGCAGGAGACCCGGGTTAGATCCTGACTAGGGCGCTGTCTGTACGGAGTTTGTACATTCTCCCCGTGACCCGCGTGGGTTTTCTCCGGGTGCTCCGGTTTCCTCCCACACTCCAAAAACGTACAGGTTTGTAAGTAAATTGGATAGTTAAAATTGTAAATTATCCCTAGTGTGTAGTATAATGTTATTGTGCAGGGATCGCTGGTCAGCACGGAATTGGTGGGCTGAAGTGCCTGTTTCCGTGCTGTTTCTCTAAACTAAACTAATAGGGTAGAGAAAAATGCTGGAGAAACTCAGCGGGTGAGGCGGCATCTATGGAGCGAAGGAATAGGTGATGTTTCGGGTCGAGACCCTTCTTCAGACTGATGTGAGGGTGGGGTGGGGGGGGCGGGAAGAAGAAAGGAAGAGGCGGAGACAGTGGGCTGAGGGAGAGCTGGGAAGGGGAGGGGAAGGAGGGAGACCCGAAACGTCACCTATTCCTTCGCTCCATAGATGCTGCCTCACCCACTGAGTTTCTCCAGCATTTTTATCAACCTTCGATTTTTCCAGCATCTGCAGTTCCTTCTTAAACAAAACTAATAGGGTAGTCAGTCAGAATCTTTTTCCCAGGATCATAATATCAAATTTTAGAGAGACTTGCTCTCAGGTGAGGGGGCAAGTTTAAAGGAGATGTGTGGGGTTAGGTTTGATTTAGTTTAGTTTAGAGATACAGCGTGGAAACAGGCCCTTCGGCCCACCGGGTCCGTGCCGACCAGCGATCCACGCACAATGACACTATCTTACACATACTAGGGGACCATATAACCATATAACCATATAACCATTACAGCACGGAAACAGGCCATCTCGGCCCTTCAAGTCCGTGCCGAACACTTTTTTAAAATATTTAAAAAATATATATTTTATTACTTCCCCCTAGTCCCATCTACCTGCACTCAGACCATAACCCTCCATTCCTTTCCAGTCCATATACCCATCCAATCTATTTTTAAAGGATAAAATCGAACCTGCCTCCACCACTTCCACTGGAAGCTCATTCCACACAGCTACCACTCTCTGAGTAAAGAAGTTCCCCCTAATGTTACCCCTAAACTTCTGTCCCTTAATTCTCAAGTCATGTCCCCTTGTTTGAATCTTCCCTACTCTCAATGGGAAAAGCTTATCCACGTCAACTCTGTCTAACCCGCTCATAATTTTAAAGACCTCTATCAAGTCCCCTTTTAACCTTCTGCGCTCCAAAGAATAAAGACCTAAATTTTTCAACCTTTCTCTGTAACTTAGTTGCTGAAACCCAGGCAACATTCTAGTAATTCTCCTCTGTACTCTCTCTATTTTGTTGACATCCTTCCTATAATTAGGCGACCAAAATTGTACTCCATAATCCAGAATTGGCCTCACCAATGCCTTGTACAATTTTAACATTACATCCCAACTTCTATATTCAAATCTCTGATTTATAAAGGCCAGCACACCAAAAGCTTTCTTTACCACCCTATCTACATGAGATTCCACCTTCAGGGAACTATGCACAGTTATTCCTAGATCCCTCTGTTCAACAGCATTCCTTAATTCGCTACCATTTACCATGTACGTCCTATTTTGATTTGTCCTGCCGAGATGTAGCAGCTCACATTTTTCAGCATTAAACTCCATCTGCCATCTTTCAGCCCACTCTTCCAAATGGCCTAAATCTCTCTGTAGACTTTGAAAATCTACTTCATTATCCACAACACCACCTATCTTAGTATCATCTGCATACTTACTAATCCAATTTTCCACACCATCATCCAGATCATTGATGTACATGACAAACAATTGTTACATTTATCAAGCCAATTAACCTACAAACCTGGACGTCTTTGGAGTGTGGGAGGAAACCGAAGATCTCGGAGAAAACCCACACAGGTCACGGGGAGAACGTACAAACTCCATACAGACAGCACCCGTAGTCGGGATGGAACCCGGGTCTCTGGCGCTGCATTCGCTGTAAGGCAGCAACTCTACCGCTGCGCCATCGTGACAGTCCTAAGGTCTTTTTTCAATAATAAATCCACACACATACACAGGGTGATGGGTGCCTGGAACGCGCTGCCAGGGGTGGTGGTGGAGGCAGATACGATAGTGGTGTTTAAGGGGATGTTGGATAGGCACATAGATATGCAGGGAATGGAGGGTTATGTGCAGATAGCTACAGTAAGTGATAGTCTTGGCATCATGTTTGGCACAGACAGTGTGGGCCGAATGGCCCGTTCCTGTGCTGTGCTGTTCCATGTTCTAATCATCTAGCTCTCCCTTCTCTCTTTCACGCTGAAATCGCAGCCAGTGAGTGATTTCAATAGACAATAGACAATAGACAATAGACAATAGGTGCAGGAGTAGGCAATTCGACCCTTCGATCCAGCACCGCCATTCAATGTGATCATGGCTGATCATCCACAATCAGTACCCCGTTCCTGCCTTTTCCCCATATCCCCCAGCTATTTTTAAGAGCCCTATCTAGCTCTCTCTTGAAAGTATCCAGAGAACCGGCCTCCACCGCCCTCTGAGGCAGAGAATGCCACAGACTCACCACTCTCTGTGAGAAAAAGTGTTTCCTTGTCTCCGTTCTGAGTTTCCTCCCACGTCCCAGACATGCAGGTTTGTAGGTTAATTGGCTTCTGTAAATAGCCCCTGGCGTGTAGGGTGGGATAGCATAGAACTAGTGTACAGTGTGGACTCGGTGGGCCGAAGAGCCTACTTCCACACTGTATCGTTAAACTATACTCTAAACACTCTTGATTCCTGACTGGTAGATCTAAACAAATAATATTTTCGAACATCGAATCAAATAATCGCAGTGCTTTCATCCTGATAATCCCATGAGAACATTTACTCCTTTTGGTAATCCCCAATTTTGTGAAGAAACTCCCAATATTAGTGATAAATTTGTCTTTTGCTCTTGCTCCCCTGCCCCAGTCAAAGTTAGTTGAATATAAGTTTCTGCAATCACTATTTTCTACTCTTTCAGCTCAGCGCAAGAACCAGATAGCTCTAAGTATAATGAACAAACTTGGAATGTTTTCTCTGGATCGTCAGAGGCTGATGAGAGGAATAGATAAGGTAGACAGTCAGAACCTTACCCCAGAGTGGAAATATCAGACACTTGAGGGCATGGCTTTAACCATATAACCATATAACCATATAACCATATAACCATAACAGCACGGAAACAGGCCATCTCGGCCCTTCAAGTCCGTGCCGAACATTTAAATTTTTTTTTTTTTTTTTTTTTTTTTTTAAATTAAAAATAAATACTTCCCCCTAGTCCCATCTACCTGCACTCAGACCATAAGGTGACTCTAAGGTGACATAATCAGACTTTAAGGTGAGAAGCATAAACTTTAATGAGATGTAAACACAAGAACTCCATCCACACTGCACGCTGCCTCGGGAAAGCAGCTAACATAATCAAAGATTGGTCCCTATCCCACCCTGGTCATTCCTTCTTTGTCCCGCTCCAGTCCCTTAGTTTTGGTCCCCTAATTTGAAGAAAGACATTCTTGCTATTGAGGGAGTGCAGCGTAGGTTTACAAGGTTAATTCCCGGGATGGCGGGACTGTCATATGCTGAGAGAATGAAGCAGCTGGGCTTGTATACTCTGGAGTTTAGAAGGATGAGAGGGTATCTTATTGAAACATAAGATTATTAAGGGTTTGGACATGCTAGAGGCAGGAAACATGTTCCCGATGTTGGGGGAGTCCAGAACCAGGGGCCACAGTTTAAGAATAAGGGGTAAGCCATTTAGAACGGAGATGAGGAAACACTTTTTCTCACAGAGAGTTGTGAGTCTGTGGAATTCTCTGCCTCGGAGGGCGGAGGAGGCCGGTTCTCTGGATGCTTTCAAGAGAGAGTTAGATAGGGCTCTTAAAGATAGCGGTCAGGGGATATGGGGAGAAGGCAGGAACGGGGTACTGACTGGGGATGATCAGCCGTGATCACATTGAATGGCGGTGCTGGCTCTCTTGTCCGGCAGAAGGTACAGAAGCTTGAAAGCGCGCACCACCAGACTCAGGAACAGCTTCTTCCCCTCTGTTATCAGGCTTCTGAACGGTCCTTCCATAAGCGAGGGTCCAACCAGGGGGAAGAGGGCTTTGCCCGAGCCATTTGCCTGCCCCTTTACCGGGGTTACGTCCGTGCCCGGGTGGTGTTAGAGAGGGACATAGTTGTACAGTAGTTATTTAGTATATTTGTAACATAGTTGTCCGAATAATATTCAGTTCGAATTAACGCACAGTTCGCACTAACCAACCTGATCTCCCGGTGGCTCAGCACTTCAACTCCCCCTCCCGTTCCCAATCCGACCTTTCTGTCCTGGGCTTCCTCCATGGCCAGAGTGAGTCAATAGACAATAGATGCAGGACTAGGCCATTTGGCCCTTCAAGCCAGCACTGCCATTCAATGTGATCATGGCTGATCATCCCCAATCAGTACCCCGTTCCTGCCTTCTCCCCACATCCCCTGACTCTGCTATTTTTAAGAGCCTATCTAGCTCTCTCTTGAAAGCATCCAGAGAACCGGCCTCCACCGCCCTCTGAGGCAGAGAATTCCACAGACTCACCACTATCTGTAAGAAAAAGTGTTTCCTTGTCTCCGTTCTAAATGGCTTACGCCTTATCCTTAAACTGTAAATTGTCCCACTGTAAATTGGAGGAGCAGCACCTCATATTTAGCTTGGGTAGTTTACACCCCAGCGGTATGAACATTGACTTCTCCAATTTCAGGTAGTCCTTGCTTTCTCCCTCCTTCCCCTCCCCTTCCCAGCTCTCCCACAGCCCACTGTCTCCGCCTCTTCCTTTCTTCTTCTTCCCCCCCCCCACCCCACATCAGTCTGAAGAAGGGTTTCGACCTGAAACGTCACCTATTCCTTCGCTCCATAGATGCTGCCTCACCCGCTGAGTTTCTCCAGCATTTTTGTCTGTCTGAATGATTTGGTGATTTTGGGGGTTTTTGGGGGGGTTTTGTGTCGTGATCATAATTAAATAAATTAAATAAATTTTTCTTGATGCAAAAAAAGCCAGGGTACTGTCCGATTCTGTCTATTCCCTCCACAGATGCTGCCGGCCCCGCTGAGATTGTCCAGCACTTTTACTCCGGAGCACAAAGCCATACATAGAACGCAGGTCATAGAATCATATAGTGGGGATGGCAGGCCCTTTGGCCCAACATGTCCATACCAACATGGATGCCCCATCAAAGATCATTCACTTCCCTGAGTTTGTGCCAATAATGGCAGAATCATACGTTTAAGAAATTCATAAACATTTAATATGAGACCATTATTTTAAACTGTTCCCTCAAATCCTTGAAAATAAATGGCTTTTTCAAATTAGACAATAGACAATAGACAATAGATGCAGGAGTAGATGGACATCCGGTGGCGCTGTTGCTAGCCGGAGGCCCCGACCACGGGTGAACATCTGGGAAGATCGGCGGGGAGGCTGGCTGGACTATGGTACCTTCCTTAATTTTGGTGCCGCTGTGGGGTTATGTTGTGTCGTGGACTTCTGTGTTTGTGCTTTTTTTTTATTTTTATTTTTTTTATTGATTTATTATTTATTTTTATGATACATGACTGTAAGGAAAATCCATTTCGTTGTCTCTTATGAGATAATGACAATAAATTGAATACAATCAAAATGCATACAATCAATTTGGCCCTTCGAGCCAGCACCGCCATTCAATGTGATCATGGCTGATCATCCCCAATCAGTACCCCGTGTTTCCTCATCTCCGTTCTAAATGGCTTACCCCTTATTCTTAAACTGTAGCCCCAGGTTTCAATAAGATATCCTCTCATCCTTCTAAACTCCAGAGTATACAAGCCCAGCCGCTCCATTCTCTCAGTATATAACAGTCCCGCCTTCCCGGGAATTAACCTTGTGAACCTACGCTGCACTCTCTCAATAGCAAGAATTACTGCTCATCAAAAGTCAATATCACTTTTGTCTGAATTATTTATAACTTAGGCATAATTTCTTGAATGTCATCATTTAATTGGGTCAGGTGACATGGGTTGGAATGGATGGAGTCCACCATAAAGTTGATGCTTTAAAAGCTGGAGAGTGGAATGATAACGAGGAGAACATTCAAATATTCCTAACTTCCTAAGTTCCGGGAACAGAATTAGGCCATTCGGCCCATCCAGTCTACTCCGCCATTCAATCATGGCTGATCTATCTCTCCTTCCTAACCCCATTCTCCTGCCTTCTCCCCATAACCCCTGACACCCGTACTAATCGAGAATCTATCTATCTCTGCTTTAAAATTATCCACTGATTTGGCCTCGACAGCCGTCTGTGGCAAAGAATTCCACAAAGAATCACCTCCCTCTGACTATAGAAATTCCTCCTCATTTCCTTTCTAGTTTAGTTTAGTTTAGAGATGCAGCATGGAAACAGACCCTTCAGCCCACCGAGTCCACACTGAACAGCGATCCCCACACATGAACACTATCCAACACGAGGGACAATGTTTACATTGCTAAACGTGCGAGCTGTTATTCTAGTCAATAGACAATAGGTGCAGGAGTAGGCCATTTGGCCCTTCGAGCCAGCACCGCCATTCAATGTGATCATGGCTGATCATCCCCAATCAGTACCCCGTTCCTGCCTTCTCCCCATATCCCCTGACTCTGCTATCTTTAAGAGCTCTATCTAACTCTCTCTTGAAAGCATCCAGAGAACCGGCCTCCACCGGCCTCTGAGGCAGAGAATTCCACAGACTCACCACTCTCTGTGAGAAAAAGTGTTTCCTCGTCTCCGTTCTAAATGGCTTACCCCTTATTCTTAAACTGGAGGTGAGGACAGGGATGAGCCATGACACAGGTGTCAGTGGAGCCCCGTGAGGCATTCAGTACGAGAAGCATTCGACCAAAGGCTGCAGGAATTTAGAATGAAGAACTACAGCTGCTGATGAACAAATTAGGACAAGGAGCAAAACAGAGTGTTGGCAGAGAAAAACACAGACAAAGAAACTGCAGATGCTGGAATCCAGCTGTTGTCAGGCAACTGAATCATCCCATCACAACCAGAGAGCAATGCTGAACTACTATCTACCTCATTGGTGAACCTCCCAGCTCTCCCACAGCCCACTGTCTCTGCCTCTTCCTATTTTCTTCCTACCCCGACATCAGTCTGAAGAAGGGTCTCGACCCGAAACGTCAACAATTCCTTCGCTCCATAGATGCTGCCTCACCCGCTGAGTTTCTCCAGCATTTTTGTCTACCTTCGATTTTCCAGCATCTGCAGTTCTTTCTTAAACACTCGGACTATCCTTGATCAGACTTTGCTGGCTTTACCTTGCACTAAACGCTATTCCCTTATCATGTATCTGTACACTGTGGATGGCTCGATTGTAATCATGTGTTGTCTTTCCACTGACTGGATAGCACGCAACAAAAGCTTTTCACTGTACCTCGGTACACGTGACAATGCAGATCTAGAGCTAAATGCACAGTACTGGACCAGCAGATGTGGGTTTATACCGGAGATGGCCACATAGTCTATCTTTGTAACTCAGCGGGTCAGGCACTTTGTATAACGTGTCAGGCAGCATCTCTGGAGAAAAAAAGTTGGGTGACATTTCGGGTCCGACGAAGGGTTCTGACTCAATAGACAATAGACAATAGGTGCAGGAGTAGGCCAATTGGCCCTTCGAGCCAGCACCGCCATTCAATGTGATCATGGCTGATCATCCACAATCAGTACCCCGTTCCTGCCTTCTCCCCATATCCCCTGACTCCGCTATCTTTAAGAGCTCTATCTAACTCTCTCTTGAAAGTATCCAGAGAACTGGCCTCCACCGCCCTCTGAGGCAGAGAATTCCACAGACTCACAACTCTCTGTGAGAAAAAGTGTTTCCTCGTCTCCGTTCTAAATGGCTTACCACTTATTCTTAAACTGTGGCCCCTGGTTCTGGACTCCCCCAACATCGGGAACATGTTTCCTGCCTCTAGCGTGTCCAAACCCTTAACAATCTTATATGTCTCAATGAGATGCCCTCTCATCCTTCTAAACTCCAGACTCAAAATGTCATCCATCCAAATTCTCCAGATGCTGCCTGACGTGTCATACAAAGCGCTGGAGGATATCAGCGGGTCAGGCAGCATCTTCATAAGTTCATAAAACACATGAGCTGAATTAAGCCATTCGGCCCATCCACTCTGCTCCGCCCTTCAATCGTGGGTGATCTATTTTTCCCTCTCAATCCCATAGGGCTGTGGAGCCGTCGAGCCAGAGAGTCCAACAGAGTAGAAACAAGCCCTGCAGCCCAACTTGCCCTCACCAACCAACATGTCCCATCTACACTAGTCCCACCAGCTTGAGTTTGGCCCATAGTCCTCCAAACCTGTCCTATCCATGTACCTGTCTAATTGTTCCTTAAACATTGCGATAGTCCCAACCTCAACTACCTCCTCTGGCAGCTTGTTCCATACACCCACCACCCTTTGTGTGAATAGGTTGCCCCTCAGATTCCTATCAAATCTTTCCCCCTTCACCTTAAACCCCTGTCCTCTGGTTCTTGATTCCCCTACTGTGGGCAAGAGACTGTGCGTTTAATCGATCTATCCTTCTCATGATTTTGTAGACCTCTATAAGATCTCCCCTCATCCTCCTGTGCTCCAAGGAATAGTCCCAGGATGCTCAACCTCTCCCTGGAGCTCAGGTCCTCGAGTCTTGGCAACATCCTCGTATATGTAGGAGCATACATTCAGTCTGAAGAAGGGCCTCGACCCGAAACTTCCCCCATTCCTTCTCTCCAGAGATGCTGCCTCGCCCGCTGAGTTACTCCAGCATTTTGTGTCTACCTTCGATTACAAAATGTTGTGACCACTGCCCAGTTCATCACTGACTTTGACCTCCCCACCGTCGAAGGGATCTATCGCAGTCGCTGACTCAAAAAGGCTGCCAGCATCATCAGAGACCCACACCATCCTGGCCACACACTCATCTCACCATTACCATTGGGAAGAAGGTACAGGAGCCTGAAGACTGTAACGTCCAGGTTCAGGAACAGCTACTTACCCACAGCCATCAGGCTATTAAACACAACAAATAAGCTCTGAGCTCTGAACTGCAAAAGTCTATGTTATTATTGCACTATATCTGTTATTTATCGAACATTTCTTTTTTTTCTCTTCCCCCGTTATATACAATGTTTACATATTCACTTATTCTGTTGTGCTGCAGCAAGTAAGTAAGTAAGTAAGTTTATTGGCCAAGTATTCACATACAAGAATTTGCCTTGGTGCTCCGCCCACAAGTAACAACATGACATACAGTGACAGTTACGAATGACTCAGAAAACACTAAACATTAATAATAATAAAAACATTAATGACAAAACACCATTGATCAAGCATGTGACCCAACAAAATACCAGATCAAAGGGAGGCTACAGATTTTTGGCTGTTGAGTAGAGCAACTACTAGTGGATAAAAATGTCTGGCTGTGGCGGCTTTGACAGTCCGGAGTCGCCTTCCAGAGGGAAGTGATTCAAAGAGTTTGTGGCCAGGGTGAGAGGGGTCAGAGATGATCTTGCCCGCTCGCTTCCTGGCCCTTGCAGTGTACAGTTCATCAATGGAGGGAAGGCTGCAGCCAATAACCTTCTCTGCAAGTAAGAATATCATTGTCCCGTCCGGGACATATGACAATAATAGACAATAGACAATGGTGCAGGAGTAGGCCATTCGGCCCTTCGAGCCAGCACTGCCATTCAATGTGATCATGGCTGATCATCCACAATAAAAACACTCTTGACTCTTGCTGTAAACCAGCATCTGCAGTTCTTTTTTAGACATGAAAATATAAAACACATTCTCGATCCCCCCTTTTACTCTGGGTAAGAGATGGTGCGTTCACCCTGAATGCACCTGTTTGTGAGATTCCACTGCGTTCCAGGAGCTGGTGCTGGTGTGGGTGAGTGGGTTGATCAGCCATGATCACATTCGAAGGGCCGAATGGCCTACTCCTGCACCTATTGTTTATTGTGATGTGCAGGACCACTGGACCAGGGCTTGCTCAAATGCCAAGATGCAGAAATGACACCTTGTACTGTACTTTGACAAGACAAGCTGTACAAGAGGCTTGATGAAGAAACCGCACCAAAGGCCTGGTGCAATGGTGGAGCTGTCAGTCTCCGCTCAGTTCCTGTCACTTTCCTGAAGTTGGCATGAGCTAAAATAAACATTCAGATAAAGTGCAGCCACAGAGATTTGACAGATCAACTAACTCCCCCCCTCGACTCCATCCAAGGACCCAAGCAGTCTTTCCAGGTGTGGCAGAGGTTCACTTGCACCTCCTCCAACCTCATCTACTGTATCCTCTGTTCCAGGTGTCAACTTCTCTACATCGGCGAGACCAAGCGCAGGTTCGGTGATCGTTTCACTGAACACCTCCGTTCAGTCCGTCTTAACCTACCTGATCTCCCGGTTGCTCAGCACTTTAACTCCCCCTCCCATTCCCAATCTGACCTTTCTGTCCTGGGCCTCCTCCATTGTCAGAGTGAGGCCCAGCACAAATTGGAGGAAAAGCATCTCATATTTCACTTGGGCAGCTTACACCCCAGCGGTATGAACATTGACTTCTCTAACTTCAAGTAGCCCTTGCTTTCCCTCTCTCTCCATCCCCTCCCCCTTCCCAGTTCTCCCACCAGTCTCACTGTCTCCAACCACATTCTATCTCTGTCCCGCCCCCTCCCCTGACATCAGTCTGAAGAAGGGTCTCGACCTGAAACGCCACCCGTTCCTTCTCTCCAGAGATGCTGCCTGACCCGCTGAGTTACTCCAGCATTTTGTGTCTACCCAAGAGAAGGCACGGGAACTGGCCCTTCAGCCCAACTTGTCCATGCTGACCAACATGCCCCTATCTACTACACCAGTCCCACCTGCCTGTGTTTGCCCCATATCCCTCCAGACCTGTCCTATCCATGTTTTTGTCCAAGTTTCTAGTAGACATAGTTATAGTACTGAGATTGTTGGTCTAACTACAGCATTCCCACACATCGCACCCCTTGAGAGATTGATTGACTGTAAGACACAGCATGGAAACAGGCCCTTCGGCCCACCGAGTGCATGCCAACCATCGATCACCCGTTCACACTAGTTCTATGTTATCCCACTTTTTCATCCACTCCCTACACACTAGGGGGGGGGGCAATTAACAGAGGGGCCGATTAACCCACAAACCCGCACGTCTTTGGGACGTGGGAGGAAACCGGAGCACCCGGAGGAAACCCAAGCGGTCACGGGGAGGAACGTGCAAACTCCACAAAGACAGCACCCGAGGTCAGGATGGAACCCGGGTCTCCGGTGCTGTGAGGCGGCAACTGACGCTGAGCCACTATGGCTACGCATCTTTTTGTTCATTTAATATCTCTCGTAAAAAATCGGAATCCTTCATGATCGGGTGCATAACTGAGAGTGTAGGCAGCACTATGCATTTGACCTGGAGAGTGATTTAGTCATGTTCTACTCATTGTTTGTGCTCTCCAAGGTCCTACATAAATGGTGTCTCTATGGTTACATCTCTCAAAGCTTGCAAGTCATTATAGTCGTGTGGCTATTTGATTACATCTTGCTTTGAATACCTTTAACAAAGTACCTCTATTCATATTGTACGTGATCCTGTCTCGGTGATCAGAACGGCAGGCAGTGAAGAAAGCCAATGGCATGTTGGCCTTCATAACGAGAGGAGTCGAGTATAGGAGCAAAGAGGTCCTTCTGCAGTTGTACAGGGCCCTAGTGAGACCACACCTGGAGTATTGTGTGCAGTTTTGGTCCCCTAATTTGAGGAAGGACATTCTTGCTATTGAGGGAATGCAGTGTAGGTTTACAAGGTTAATTCCCGGGATGGCGGGACTGTCATATGCTGAGAGAATGGAGCGGCTGGGCTTGTACACTCTGGAGTTTAGAAGGATGAGAGGGAATCTTATTGAAACATATAAGATTGTTACGGGTTTGGACACACTAGAGGCAGGAAACATGTTCCTGATGTTGGGGGAGTCCCAGAACCAGGGGCCACAGTTTAAGAATAAGGGGTAAGCCATTTAGAACGGAGACGAGGAAACACTTTTTCACACAGAGAGTTGTGAATCTGTGGAATTCTCTGCCTCAGAGGGCGGTGGAGGCCGGTTCTCTGGATACTTTCTAGAGAGAGCTAGATAGGGCTCTTAAAGATAGCAGAGTCAGGGGATATGGGGAGAAGGCAGGAACGGGGTACTGATTGGGGATGATCAGCCATGATCACATTGGATGGCTGTGTTGGCTCGAAGGGCCGAATGGCCTACTCCTGCACCTATTGTCTATTGTCTATTGGCACATATTATAGAAAACCATTTTGTCCAACCAGACAGAAGCAGTTATCCAATGAATGCCACCCTTCATATACGACCCTGACCATTGGTCTCCCACTCATCACACTTTCAAAGATTGATTGAAAGATACAGCATTGAAACAGGCCCTTCGGTCCACTGAGACCACGCCAACCATCGATCACCCATTCACTAGTTACATGTCATCCCACTAGTTCCACTTGTCCTGCCAGTTCCACTGTTCGGATCCCTTCGTTATCACCTCCTCCACAGCCAACAATGGACCATTGTGGGCTCCTTGGCCATCGGTGCCGACTCTGATTTGTTCGGTATCTTTTCATACCTCTAGGTTCCCTCTCCCCTGACTCTCGGTCTGAAGAAGGTTCTCGACCCGAAACGTCACCTATCCATGTTCTCCACAGATGCTGCCTGACCCGCTGAGTTACTCCAGCACTCTGTGAAACGTCACCTATCCATGTTCTCCTGAACTGCTATCTACCTCATTGGTGACCCTCGGACTATCTTTGATCGGACTTTACTGGCTTTACCTTGCACTAAACGTTAGTCCATTATCACACTATGAATGGCTCGATTGTAACCATGTATTGAATTTCCACTGACTAGTTAGCATGCAACAAAGGTTTATCCCTGTACATCATTCCACTAAACACGACACACTCGGTGACAATAAACTAAACTGAACTGAACAGAAAGACGTTTCTGTCTAGGTTTTGGTTTGTCATTTAGATCGTTGAGTAACTCGCACTGTGTCTGGAATCCCATCCTATGTCTCTTGTGCAGTGACAGCATCTGAAGGGCCTGTCCCACTTGGTGATCTTTGTCGACTACTGCCGGTGTCATTGACTGACGTATCAGGGTCGCCGAAAGATCTTGAACATTTCAAAACCCAGCGGCGACAAATAAAATGTGGCGACACTTGAGGAAACACCGCGCGTCAACACGTCATCACGCCGCATCTTTTTCGGTGACCTGATACGTCAGTCAATGATGCCGGCAGTCGCCGAAAAAAATCGGCAAGTGGGACAGGCCCTTCACTTTGCAATCTTGATGCAGTGTGGAACTGGGTCAATAATCAGTGCCAGCCGGTAGCTCTGGCATGCATGAGATAGCGCAGAAAATAGACAACACTTTGCAGCCTGCCATGCAGTACAGTGTGATCTCTGCAACCTAGCATTCCTGTTCATTCGCCATTGTAATTAATACAGTATGTGTAACAGAGTGTGTGGTACCAGGTGTTCACCAGTTGCTATTACTGCGTCTTCCTGGACATCGAATGATTGAAGCTTTTTAATGCGACAAGGCGTAGCTTGAAGCCCGTTTGAAATTGACTGAAGGACACTCATGTTTAAATTGAATTTGAGCTGAGATGTATGAAAGCAGAGCTTTTCACAGAGACTTATTGCTTTCCAGAATGAAAAAAAAACAGACACAGAGTGCTGGAGTAACTCAGCGGGTCAGGCAGCATCTGTGGAGAACATGGATAGGTGACGTTTCACAGTCCCATTTGTCTCATTTCACACCTTTAACTTCTTTATCTCTGTATCTCCCTCTCCCCGACAGTCTGAAGAAGGGTCTCAACCCGAAACGACACCCATTCCCTCCCATCCACAGATGCTGCCTGACCCGCTGAGTTACTCCAGCACTCTGTGAAACGTCACCTATCCATGTTCTCCACAGATGCTGCCTGACCCGCTGAGTTACTCCAGCACTCTGTGAAACGTCACCTATCCATGTTCCCCACAGATGCTGCCTGCCTGTGGGGAACATCTATCTCCCATTAATAGATGTGCAGGTTCACACATCAAGAATGGTCCCTTGAGTACAATGAACACCGAAGGATTTGTACTGAGTTACAGAGGCGGAAAATAAAACTACAAATGAAGGCAAGAAGATTTATGCAGACTGAATGCCAAATGTTATATTTTTTAAACCAGAATCAGTAATTTCCTTGTTGATTCAGAAAGGATAGGCTCATGAACCAGGAACCAGGGGACATAGGTTTAAGGTGAGGGGGGGAAGATTTAATAGGAACCTAAGGAGGATTTTTGACTCACACAAAGGGTGGTGGGTGTATGGAACAAGCTGCCAGAGGAGGTAGTTGAGGCTGGGACTATCACAGCATTTAAGAAACAGTTAGACAGGTACATGGATAGGAAAGGTGTGGATGGGATATGGGCCAAACGCAGGCAGGTGGGACTAGTGTAGATCGGGCAAGGTGGCTGGAGTGGGCAAGATGGGCCAAAGGGCCTTTTTTCACACTGTATGACTCTATGATATGGATATGCAGGGAATGGAGGGATATAGATTATGTGCAGGCAGATAAGAGATGGTCTTGGCATCATGTTCAACACTGACGTTGGCCAAAAGGGCCACTATAGACAATAGGTGCAGGAGTAGGCCTTTCCGCCCTTCGAGCCAGCACCGCCATTCAATGTGATCATGACTGATCATCCCCAATCAGTACCTCGTTCCTGCCTTCTCCCCATATCCCTTGATCCTCTTTTTAAGAAAGGAGGGAGACAGAAAACAGAGAATTATACACCAGTTAGCCTGGCGTCAGTGGTTTTTAGTTATCTTCTGTTGCTCTTTAAAAAGTTTCCCAATCCTCTGGCTTCCCGCTCATCTTTGCTATGTTATACTTCTTCTCTTTTATTTTTATACTGTCCCTGACTTCCCTTGTCAGCCACGGTCGCCCCTTACTCCCCTTGGCATCTTTGGAATGAACTGATCCTGCCCCTTCTGTATTATTCCCAGAGATACCTGCCATTGTTGTGCTACTGTCATCCCTGGTAGTGTATCTTTCCAGTCAACTTTGGCCAGCTCCTCCCTCATGGCCCCATAGTCCCCTTTATTCAACTGTAACACTGACACCTCCGATCTACCCATCTCCCCCTCCAATTGTAGATTAAACCTGACCATGTCATGGTCACTACCTCCTAATGGCTCATTAACCTCGAGGTCCTTTATCAAATCCGGTTCATTACATAACACTAAATCCAGAATTGCCTTCTCCCTGGTTGGCTCCAATACAAGCTGTTCTTAGAATCTATCACGAAGGCTCTCTACAAAGTCCCTTTCTTGGGGTCCAGTACCAACCTGATTTTCCCAGTCTACCTGCATGTTGAAATCTCCCATAACAACCACAGCATTACTTTTACTACATGCCAATTTTAACTCCTGATTCAACTTGCGCCCTCTGTCCAGGCTACTGTTTGGGGGCCCGTAGATTAGTCCCATTAGGGTCTTTTTACCCTTACAATTCCTTAGTTCTATCCATACTGACCACATCTCCTGTTTCAATGTCACCCCTTGCAAGGGACTGAATTTCATTCCTCACCAACAGGGCAACCCCACCCCCTCTGCCCACCTGTCTGTCTTTTCAATAGGAGGTATACCCTTGGTTATTCAGTTCCCAGCCCTGGCCCTCTTGCAGCCATGTCTCAGAAATTCCCACAACATCATACTTGCCAGTTTCTAACTGAGCCTCAAGCTCGTCCACTTTATTTCTTATACTTCGTGCATTCATATATAATACTTTTCATCCATTACTCACCTCACCTTTCACATCAATTCCCATTTCACTTGGCCTTACTCTCCTATCCCTTCGTGAGCTTTCTGCCCCATTAATTCTGGTGTCATTCTTAACTTTTCCTATACAATAGACAATAGACAATAGGTGCAGGAGTAGGCCATTCGGCCCTTCGAGCCAGCATCGCCATTCAATGTGATCATGGCTGATCATCCCCAATCAGTACCCCGTTCCTGCCTTTTCCCCATATCCCCTGACTCCGCTATCTTTAAGAGCCCTATCCAGCTCTCTCTTGAATGCATCCAGAGAACCGGCCTCCACTGCCCTCTGAGGCAGAGAATTCCACACTCACAACTCTCTGTGAGAAAAAGTGTTTCCTCGTCTCTGTTCTAAATGGCTTACCCCTTATTCTTAAACTGTGGCCCCTGGTTCTGGACTCCCCCAACATCGGGAACATGTTTCCTGCCTCTAGCGTGTCCAAACCCTTAACAATCTTATATGTTTCAATAAGATCCCCTCTCATCCTTCTAAACTCCAGAGTGTACAAGCCCAGCCGCTCCATTCTCTCAGCATATGACAGTCCCGTCATCCGGGAATTAACCTTGTAAACCTACGCTGCACTCCCTCAATAGCAAGAATGTCCTTCCTCAAATTAGGGGACCAAAACTGCACAACAATACTCCAGGTATGGTCTCACTAGTGCCCTGTACAACTGCAGAAGGACCTCTTTGCTGCTATACTCAACTCCTCTTGTTATGAAGGCCAACATGCCATTCGCTTATTTCACTGCCTGCTGTACCTGCATGCTTACTTTCCCTTTAACTCCATCCTTGTATTTCCAAATTGTCTCCCCCCTCCCCCCATCCTGCACTGTGTTCTGTGTTCGATGTTCAGTAAGTAGTTCACAATTATACGGACAAACCTGTGCTATCACCAGAGGGATTCCATCTCAGCAGTTTGTTCCAAGCTAACAAACACATTGCAACACTTCTTGCATTGACGTTGCAATATTCATGCAAGTATTTGCTGGGATGGAGCTTAATGCGTTCTGAATGCAGCCTCCAGCAAGACCTCTGCAGAATGACTACACCGCCTGACTGGCACAAACCTGACAATTCACTCCAGCTTCCCCCATGGGCAAGGAGTGACAACTCGGTCTCTCCCTCGCCCCTCGTGAAAGCGGTTCTGAAACAATCAACGTTACTTTGTGCCTTTTAGTCCAGAGATTTCAACCTTTGTGGACGCAGCCCAGGCTATATAAGATTATTAAGGGCTTGACACGCTAGGGGCAGGAAACATGTTCCCGATGTTGGGGAAGTCCAGAACCAGGGGCCACACAGTTTAAGAATAAGGGGTAAGCCATTTAGAATGGAGACAAGGAAACACTTTTTCACACAGAGAGTTGTGAGCCTGTGGAATTCTCTGCCTCAGAGGGCGGTGGAAGCCGGTTCTCTGGATACTTTCAAGAGAGAGCTAGATAGGGCACTTAAAGATAGCGGAGTCAGGGGATAATGGGGAGAAGGCAGGAACGGGGTACTGATTGGGGATAATCAGCCATGATCACATTGAATGGCGGTGCTGGCTTGAAGGGCCGAATGGCTTACCCCTTATTCTTAAAACTGTTGCCCCTGGTTCTGGACTCCCCCTACATCAGGAACATGTTTCTTGCCTCTAGCGTGTCCAAACCCTTAATAATCTTATATGTTTCATCCTTCTCTCATCCTTCTAAACTCCAGAGTGTACAAGCCCAGCCGGGCTTCTATCTGGCCTCCCAGACAGCAGCCGGAGGGTCCAGAGAAAATAATCCAAGCCTGTCCAACCTACCCCTGTAACTAACATCCTATAATCTGGGCATCATCCTGGTGAACCTCCTCTGCACCCTCTCCAAAGCCCCCACACCCTTCCTGTAATGGGGTGACCAGAACTGCATGCAATGCTCCACATGCAACATAGAACATAGAACAGTGCAGCATAGGAACAGGCCCTTCAGCCACAATGTCTGTGCTGGTCACCATGCCAAGTTAAATTAGCCTCCTCTGCCTGCACGTGATCCGTGATCCCTCCATATCCATGTGCCCGTCTAAAAGCCTCTTAGACAATAGACAATAGGTGCAGGAGGAGGCCATTCGGCCCTTCGAGCCAGCACCGCCATTCAATGTGATCATGGCTGATCATCCACAATCAGTACCCCGTTCCTGCCTTCTCCCCATATCCCCTGACTCCGCTATCTTTAAGAGCCCTATCTAGCTCTCTCTTGAAAGTATCCAGAGAACCTGCCTCCACCGCCCTCTGAGGCAGAGAATTCCACAGGCTCACCACTCTCTGTGTGAAAAAGTGTTTCCTCGTCTCCGTTCTAAATGGCTTACTCCTTACCTATTAAACTGTGGCCCTGGTTCTGGTTCCAGGCATCCACCACCCTCTGTGTAAAAAAACCTGCCCCCGCACATCTCCTTTAAACTTTGCCCCTCTCACCTTGAAGCGGTGACCTCCGGTCTTTGACATCACCACCCTGGAAGAAGGGTTCTGACTGGCCAACTATGCCTTGCCCCTCATCATTTGATACACTTCTATACGGTCTCCCGCAACCTCCAGCATAATCCGAGTTTCTCCAACCTCTCTCCCTGTAGCTGATGCCCTCAAATAGCAGCAGCATTTTCAAGAGAGAGCTAGATGGGGCTCTTAAAGATGGCGGAGTCAGGGGATATGGGGAGAAGGCAGGAACGGGGTACTGATTGGGGATGATCAGCCATGATCACATTGAATGGTGGTGCTGGCTTGAAGGGCCGAATGGCCTACTCCTGCACCTATTGTCTATTGTCTATCGTTCTGGCAAACCTCCTCTGCACCGTCTCCAAAGCCTCCGCATCCTTCCTGTAAATGGGGGCGACCAGAACTGCACGCAGTACTCCACACGCGTCATTATTCCTTATCTTTCCAATTAAACAACCAGAGCCGTCTGTGAATTACTTCAGAGAAACTTCGCTGACTCTTTCCGGGGATGCGGTACAGATTACAGACCAGTTGTAATAAAGAACATCTCTCTGGTTTGCGTTTGGTGTGGGGTTTTTTAACCAGTTCGGTGACCGTGGCACTGGCGTTAGTGGGGATTGTCTCGCCGAGGAATCTCTGACGCATCACCAGCGGACTGGAGGTCAACGCTCTGGCAGTCAATGTTTGTAGAACCTTGTGGTCTGGGACAGATACAGAGTGCTGGAGTAACTCAGCGGGTCAGGCAGCATCTGTGGAGAACATGGATAGGTGACGTTTCACAGAGTGCTGGAGTAACTCAGCGGGTCAGGCAGCATCTGTGGGGAACATGGATAGGTGGTGTTTCGCGTTTGAAGAAGGGTCCCCATCCGAAACGTCAGCCATTCCTTCTCTCCACAGATGCTGCCTGACCCGCTGAGTTACTCCAGCACTCTGTGTCTATCTTTGGTATAAACCAACATCTGCAGTTCCTTGTTTCTACAAGTTTACACTAGTTCCACATTATCCCCGTTTTCACATCCACTCCCTACACACACTAGTGGTCATTTACAGAGGACCAGTTAATCTACAAACTTGTACGTCTTCGGAGTGTGGGAGGAAACCGGAGCACAAAGAGCAAACCCACACGGGTCACGGGAAGAACGTGCAAACTCCGTACAGAGAGCACCCGTAGTCTGGATCGAACCAGGGTCTCTGGCGCCGTGAAGCTGCAACTCTACCGCCGTGTTTTATCTAACAACATTTAACAGCCGAAGCCATCCTATGCGGGACCTCTTCTTGCCTCTTAGTGTGACAGAGCACGGAAACCAGGCCCTTCGGCCCATCTCAACCATGCTGCCTCAAGATGCCCCGGCTAAGCCCTTTTTTTACCCACGTGTGGCCGGAGCCCCTCTCAATGTGAGGAAGGGCCAGACCCGGAACGCCGAATGCCTATTGTCTGATTGTCTGATTCCCAATATTCCTGCCCCTATTGTCTAATGTCTATTGTCCTCTTTCTCTATCTGCTTTCATCTCGGTTTTCTGTAAACGGCAAAGTTTAAAAAAAAAAAAAACACTGTAGGCACAAGGAACTGCAGATGCAGGTTAATACACTAAAGACACAGAGTGCTGGAGTAACTCCACTGGTCAGGCAGCATATCTGGAGAACATGGATAGGTGATGTCTCAGGTGGGACCCTCTCCATGTTATCCAGAGATGCTGACTGACCCCGCTGAGTTCCTCCAGCATGTTGTGCTTTCTGCAAGGTTCCAGCACCTGCAGTTGTTTGGGTCTCGCTCGAAACCTGCCCCATCCATGAAGTCGTATCATCCTTCAGCACCTAGGGTGGTGGAGGCAGGTTCTCTGGATACTTTCAAGAGAGAGCTAGATAGGGCTCTTAAAAATAGTGGAGTCAGGGGATATGGGGAGAAGGCAGGAACGGGGTTCTGATTGGGGATGATCAGCCATGATCACATTGAATGGCGGTGCTGGCTCGAAGGGCCGAATGGCCTACTCCTGCACCTATTGTCTATTGTCACCAAACCCTTAGTCGGGTCCAACTCACCATTTACACTCATTCTAGTTTAACAGCTTTGTGTCTGATTCCCAAAATGCAACCTGCCAACTTCTAACACGTATCACACACAGATACACACGAGTGTTTATAACCCCAATCAGTCTGAAGAAGAGTCCCGACCCAAAACGTCACCTGTCCACGTTCTTGAGATGCTGGTCGACCCGCTGAGTTACTCCTGCACTTTGAATTGAATTGAATAAATTGAATTGTATACTCTGGAATTTAGAAGGATGAGAGGGAATCTTATTGAAAAAGATTATAAAGGGTTTGGAAACGCTAGAGGCAGGAAACATGTTCCCGATGTTGGGGAGTCCAGAACCAGGGGCCACAGTTTAAGAATATGGGATAAGCCATTTAGAACGGAGACAAGGAAACACTTTTTCTCACAGAGAGTGGTGAGTCTGTGGAATTCTCTGCCTCAGAGGGCGGTGGAGGCCGGTTCTCTGGATGCCTTCAAGAGAGAGCTAGATAGGGCTCTTAAAAATAGCGGAGTCAGGGGATATGGGGAGAAGGCAGGAACGGGGTACTGATTGGGGATGATCAGCCATGATCACATTGAATGGCGGTGCTGGCTCGAAGGGCCGAATGGCCTACTCCTGCACCTATTGTCTATTATCTGTTGAAATCAATAAATGTTATGGGCCAAGTATGTATACATTTGCCTTGGTGCTTGGTCGCAAGTAACAACAGATTATACAGTCGACAAGTAAAAATAAACATTACATTTTAAAACATGTGAAGAATTAAATAAAATACCCGAGCACTTGTGTCTTTGCACGTTCATGTTCATAAGTGATAGGAGCAGAATTAGGCCATTCGGCCCATCAAGTCCATTCAATCACGGCTGATCTATCTCTCCCTTCTAACCCCATTCTCCTGCCTTCTCCCCATAACCCCTGACACC
>JAXLNO010003615.1:0-25959 GCA_038087875.1 Malacoraja senta
AGAAAGCGCAGATACACAAACACAAATACAGAGTAGTATTATGGGTGGTCACGGTGGCGCAGCGGTAAGAGTCGCTGCCTTACAGCGAATGCAGCGCCGGAGACCCGCGTTCGATCCCGACTACGGGTGCTGTCTGTACGGAGTTTGTACGTTCTCCCCGTGACCTGCGTGGGTTTTCTCCGGGTGCTCCGGTTACCAGTTGTCCAGTTCAAGGGGAGAACGTACAAACTCCTCCCACACAGGAGGTTGATTGGCCTGCTGTCAATGTAAACATTGTCCCAAGTGGGTGTAGGATGGCGTTAGCGTGTGCGGGGATCGCTGGTCGGCCGCGGACCCGGTGGGCCGAAGGGCCTGTGCTATGAATCCCCTGCATTGGAGGGGGAGGGGGAGGGTGGAGGGGGAGGCGTTGTGTGGGGTAGTGCCGGCTCAGAGCGGTGGGGCTGAATGGCCTGTGTCAGTCACTGTTGTTCCTTCCCCCAGGTGTTGCAGGAGGTGGGGGTGAGGGGCCGGCCCAACCTCGGCACGACCCCCGTGCCGACGACCCCCCGGCCATCAGCCCGGCGCTCGGCAACGCCCTGGCAGCAATGGCGGCGGTAATGTCCGTCGCGATCGTGGTGGTCCTGGTGTACTCCAGAGTACGCAGGAGAGGCAAGTCTCGTCTCCCACCACCCCCTCTCTCGCCCCTTTCCACCCCCTAGCTCCCTCCCCTTCCCGCATGCTCCCTTACAAAAATTGTCCCTAGTGGGTATAGGATGGTGTTAGTGTGGTCGGCGCGGACTGGGTGGGCCGAAGGGCCATCTCTAAACTGAACTAAACTATACTAAACCCTCTCCTCCTCCCACCTCACCACCCCTCTCTCCCCCTTTCCCCACCCCTCCCTGCCCACATCAGGTCCGCTCCCCTCTGTCCTCCTCCCCCCCCCCCCCACCCCCTCACTTTCCCACGCTATTCTCCTGCTGCTCCCCACACATTCTCCCGACAGTTTGGGATAATGACAACAAATAATATTTCCCTTCCCCCCCTCCTCCCCCCCACCCAATTGTTTTTATTTCAGGACACAGGGGAGAGGTCAAGGACGACGAGAATGAATTAAGCGCGGAATCCTTCCCCTTGGTTTGATGTCCCCAAGCTCTGGGAGATTCCCACTAACCGGATGAAGATCGGAACCGCTAAACTCACAAGCAGCGAGCGGCAGCGTGGAATGGTGGGCGCGGGACACGGTTTAATGTCGGGGTGCGTGTCGCAATGTGGTTCCCCCACCCCCCTCCCCCCTCCTTACCGCCATTTCCTCCCCCTCCCCCTGGGAATGCGAGTGTTTAGACACGTTGTGGAAGAAGCAGAATTAGGCCATTCGGCCCATCGAGTCTACTCTGCAATTCGTTCCTGGCTGATCTAGCTCTCCCTCCTAACCCCATTCTCCCCGTTACCCCTGACACCCGCACTGATCAAGAATCTATCGATCTATGTCCGCCTTAAATATATCCACTGACTTGTGGCCTCCACAGCCGTCTGTGGCAATGAATCCCACAGATTCCACATATCTTTGGTGTTCATGAGTGATAGGAGCAGAATTAGGCCATTCGGCCCATCAAGTCTACTCCGCCATTCAATCACGGCTGATCTAACTCTCCCCCCTAACCCCATTCTCCTGCCTTCTCCCCAAAACCTCGGACACTAATCAAGAATCCATCTATCTCTGCCTTAAAAATATCCACTGACTTGTGGCCTCCACAGCCGTCTGTGGCAAACAATCCCACAGATTCACCGCCCCCTCTGACTGGAGAAATTCCTCCTCATCTCCTTCCTAAAAGAACGTCGTTTAATTCTGAGGCGTTGACCAGCTGTCGGGTGCTGGGATACGGGTCCGCAAAGATGAAGGATAGAGTGACTGTGATGTGTAAAAAGAGAGTATGTCCGAACAAAATCTGTCGATGCTGGAAATCTGAAATTTAAAAAAAAAATCATAAAATGCTGGAAAAACCTTGCTGGTTGAGCAGTGTCTGTGGAGAGAGAAGCAGAGGCAACGTTCCGGGGTGGTCGAGCCATACAGTGTGAAAACAGGCCCTTTCGGCCCACGCCGACCAACATGCCCCATCGACACTAGTCCCACCTGCCTGCGTCTGGCCCACATCCCTCCATGGGATATGGGCCAGACGCTGATGAGCCTTGAGCCCAAGAACGCTGTGTACGCCCAGATTAGTTCTTTCCCCCGCTTGTCCTCCCATAGCTCAGGGCCATTTCCCAATCTTCCAACCTACCCCTTTTTGCACTTTAAAAAAAAATAAACTACCTGCACTTTCATTGCAGTTGCAATACTCCATTCTAATGTATGGTTTGATTTGTAATCATCAGATGATGATTTGCCTGGAAAGCACGCAAATTATATATTTTTTAAACTCCCTCTTATCGTGCGCTTGGTTAAAGGTAAGACAAAAAAAAGCTGGTTTATACCGAAGATGGACGCAAAAAGCTGGAGTAACTCAGCGGGTCGGGCGGCATCGCTGGAGGAAAGGAACAGGTGACCCTTCTCAGACCTGAAGACCTAAAACGTCACCCCTTCCTCCTCTCCAGAGTTGCTGCCCGGCCCGCTGAGTTGCTCCAGCTTTTTATGTCCATCTTCGGTTTAAACCAGCATCTGCAGTTCCTTCCTACACATGTGTCGAAGATTTGTACTGAGAATGGAACAATAACCTGTTTTACTTACAGCTGCATAACAGGCCTGTAAATGCAATAACACACGCTGGTAATATAATAATTTAAAATTCAATAAATTAATCACCATTTTACTAATGAAGAACCGATGTCTTTAGTGTAACAAGTCTGTAGAAGTTCGTAAACACACGAAATGCTGGCGTAACTCAGCGGGACAGGCAGCATCTCTGGAGAGAAGGAATGGGCAACGTTTCGGGTCGAGACCCTTCTTCAGACCAGCATCTGCAGTTTTTTCTCCACACACATAGAAGTTCGTAGTTTGGCATTAGTCCTGTGCAGAGTTCAAGAGCCTGATGTTTTGTTGGGAGGAAGTGGACGTTAGTTTTCAGGCTCCTGTACATTCTCCCCGATGGCAGGGGTGTGGGTCGAGAGCGTGGCCAGGGTGGAGTGGGTCTCCGGTGATGCTGGCTGCCTTTTTTTTGGGGCAGCGTAGGTCCCTCGGATGGTGGGGAGGTCAGCATCCACGATGGAGCGGGCAGTGTCCACGACTCTCTGCACGTCTCTTCGTTCCTGGGGCGTTCAAGGTGTCGAGACAGGAACGTGCAAAATGGCTACATCTTTGGTTCTGAATTCCTCCTGCATGTCCTCCTCCGTGTGACAGGGAAGGGGACTGTTCGGCCCATCAGCTCTGTGTTGGCTGTGAAGGGGGCAAAGTCTCCAGTCCAACATTCTTCCCTCCCTAAAACACATCCCCAACAGTTTGCCCTCACTCCCACACACACACACACACACACACACACACACGGCTGGGCCATCTGTCTCTGGGTCGGAGCTTCCCAACATCGGTCTCTACCCGCGAGCTCCTCGATGGTGAAATCTGCAGGCCGGATTTTTTTTTTAAAGTGCAAAGCGGGTAGGTTGGAAGATTGGGAAATGGCCCTGAGCTATGGGAGGACTGATCCCTGACGAGCGGGGAAAAGAACTAATCTGGGCGTACAGAGCGTCGATCCCAGGCAAGGGATCGCAGACTCCGATGGGGGGCTCAAAGTCAGTCCCGAGCAGGGCCTCCAACTCCACGGTGTTAGGCCGCAGAGCGACCGGAGATATGACCAAGGAAAACAATCGCATCTCCGGCAAGGTAAGAGAACGAAAAAGGTTTCCCCCTCCACCACATAAAACAAACCGCAGAAAATGAACACAAATTCCTTGGAGGGGAGGAAGATGAGGGGTGAAGGGACATTTTCCGCGCTGTATTTCTAAAGTCTAGACGTACAAACTCCGTACAGACAAGCACCCGTGGCCAGGATGGAACCTGGGTCTCTGGCGCTGTGAGGCAGCAGCTCTACCCGCTGCCTGTCTTGGATGTCGTGTTATCCAACAGTCGCTGAGACACCAGCGTCGTCCCAAAACGTGCCGGACTCTCCGAGTTCGCTGGATCGGGCGACCGTCTCATCACTGCCCCTCCTGACGCCATTTCAATTCCCTTTGCAACTGCTCATCTGAGCTCCCTGTCAACGAGACCTCCTCGTAAATAGCACTTCACCAATCCAATCAGTTTCCTGAGTGATTCTGAAACTCATCTGAACTTGGAACTAGCACGGAACTCGCAAAAACCCGTTTGGAGTTTGCTCGGCTTTAAGATGCAGGAAGTAGCTTCGGGATACAACGCAGAAACAGGCCCTTCGGCCCCGGCACGGAAATCGCTGTCAAAACATGCAGGGGACACAATTTCCTGGCGGCCGCACGCGCGCGCTGCGCATACACACACGCGCACGCACGAGGCTTCGGCCGTGGGGGCTTGAATCGGCCCGTTTGCGGGGCCTTTCATCGGCCGGCGGGGGCTTCAACATCGGGAGCCTCGATCGCCTCAGTTTGATTTTAAGCCGCGCCGGGCGCTGAAAGGCCCCGTGAACGGGCCAATAATAGCCCTTAGAAAGCGTCTGATAAAGTCCGGATGACAAAACATGGGGGGGATTGTCCCCCACCTCACAAAGCATGGGGGGGACGTGTCCCACCTGTACCCCCCCAGGATTTCCGCCCCTGCTTCGGCACACCGAGTCCATGTTGCCGACCCCACATCCCACACACACACACACACACACAAACGAGGGACAATTTACAATTAATACCAAACCAATTAGCCCACCGGCGGTGAAGCGGGTGGAGCTGCTGCCTCACAGCAGCAGAGACCCGGGTTCGATCCTGACCACGGGTGCTGTCTGTACGGAGTTTGCACGTTCTCCCCGTGACCTGGGTAGGTTTCCACCGGATCTCTGGTTTCCTCCCACACTCTGAAGACGTGCAGGTTGGTTGGCTCGGTATATAAATGTGAAACTGTCCCTGGCGTGTGGGATAGTGTTAGCGTGCGGGGATCGCTGGTCGGGGTGGAGTCGGTGGGGCCGAAGGGCCTGTTTACGCGCTGTATCTCTAAACGAAAAACAAACCTGCACGTCTTTGGAGTGTGGGAGGAAACCGGAGACACCCGGAGAAAACCCACGCGGGTCACGGGGTTGAGAACGTGGACAGCGCCCGTAGGCGGGATGGAACCCGGGTCTCCGGCGCTGTGAGGCAGCAACTCTACCGCCCGGGTAGGTGAGAGTCAGGACTGGGCTGCCTTCCATCCGCGCTGTCGGGGAACTACATCCACTTGTGTCGTGGGAACAACCGGAGGGGGGGCCTGGTGGCGCAGCGGGTAGAGCTGCTGCCTCACGCCAATCGGAGAACCGGGTTCGATCCTGACCTTGGGACCATGTGGGTTTCCTCCAGGTGACGGGGAGAGGGTTACAGAGAGAGATGGAGAGGGGTTGAAGGGGGACAGAGATGTGTGAAACATCAGCCCAGTTGCATCGTGGCTTGGTTCAGCAACTTGAGCGCCCTGGAGCGGAAAAGACTCCAAAAAGTAGTAAACACTGCCCAGTCCATCATCGGCCCTGACCTCCCTTCCATCGAGGGGATCTATCACAGTCGCTGCCTCAAAATGGCCGCCAGCATCGTCAACGACCCACACCATCCTGGCCACACACTCATCTCCCCGCTACCTTCAGGTAGAAGGTACAGGAGCCTGAAGACTGCAACGACCAGGTTCAGGAATAGCTACTTCCCCACAGCCATCAGGCTATTAAACCTGGCTCGGACAAAACACTGAACCTTATTAGCCAATTAACTATTATTTGCACTTTATCAGTATATTGATTCATGTGTGTATCTATTTATAGAATGCCGTGTAGTCAATGCCTACTATGTTCTCCCAATGCCTCCGTAACTCCCTTGTCAATTCTTCCCTTCCCTCCCGTACCACCCCCTCCCCTGGTACTTTCCCTTGCAACCGCAAGAGATGCAACACTTGTCCCTTCACCTCCCCCCTCCACTCCATTCAAGGACCCAAGCAGTCGTTCCAGGTGCGACAGAGGTTCACCTGCATCTCCTCCAACCTCATCTATTGCATCCGCTGCTCTAGATGCCAGCTGATCTACATCGGTGAGACCAAGCGGAGGCTTGGCGATCGTTTCGCCGAACACCTCCGGTCGGTCCGCAATAACCAACCTGACCTCCCGGTGGCTCAGCACTTCAACTCCCCCTCCCATTCCGTATCTGACCTCTCTGTCCTGGGTCTCCTCCATGGCCACAGCGAGCAACGCCGTAAATTGGAGGAAATGCACCTCATATTCCGCTTGGGCAGTCTACATCCTGGTGGCCTGAACGTTGAATTCTCCCAATTCTGCTAGCCCTTGCTGTCCCCTCCCCTTCATCAGCCCTCTGGTTGTCTCCTCCCCTCCCCCAGCCCTCGGGCTCCTCCTCCGCCTTTTTCCTTTTTTCCTTTTTTCTCCCCACCCCCTATCAGTCTGAAGAAGGGTTTCGGCCCGAAACGTTACCTATTTCCTTCGCTCCATAGATGCTGCTGCACCCGCTGAGTTTCTCCAGCATTTTTGTGTACCAACAATGTTCTGTTGTGCTGAAGCAAAGCAAGAATTTCATTGTGCTATCTGGGACACATGACCATAAACACACTTGACTTGACGAGTTTCTCCCCCCACTGATGCTGCCCAATCCACTTTGTGCTTTACCCGAGACTTGAGCGCCTGCATTTCTTTGGTTCTTGGTCCCCCATAAATATATAACATATCAAACATTGAAACATAGAAGATTGTTAAGGGTTTGACAATAGGTGCAGGAGTAGGCCATTCGGCCCTTTGGACACGCTAGAGGCAGGAAACATGTTTGAGGAAGGACATTCTTGCTATTGAGGGAGCGCGGCGTAGGTTCATCAGGTTAAATTCCCGGGATGGCGGGACTGTTGTATGCAGAGAGAATGGAGCGGCTGGGCTTGTACACTCTGGAGTTTAGAAGGATGAGAGGGAATCTCATTGAAACATGTAAGATTGTTAAGGGCTTGGACACGCTAGAGGCAGGAAACATGTTCCCGATGTTGGGGGGAGTCCAGAACCAGGGGCCACACACAGTTTAAGAATAAGGGGTCGGCCATTTAGAACGGAGACACTTTTTCTCACAGAGAGTGGTGAGTTTGTGGAATTCTCTGCCTCAGAGGCCGGTTCTCTGGATGCTTTCAAGAGAGAGCTAGATAGGGCTCTTAAAGATAGCGGAGTCAGGGGATATGGGGAGAAGGCAGGAACGGGGTACTGATTGGGGATGATCAGCCATGATCACATTGAATGGCAGTGCTGGCTCGAAGGGCCGATTGGGCCTACTCCTGCACCTGTTGTCTGTCTATTGTCTAAACATATTCCAAATGGAATTTAAACTGGAGGTGGTGGTGGGTGGACTTAAGCAAAAAAAGAGTTCTTGGAGAAGCAGAGCTACCTTAAATGCAGTTGCGTCAGGTTGAGTAACTGTGGTAGGGTGTTGACTAATTGGGCGGGGGAAGAATGAATTGCCGTACACATCTGTCTTGGTAGCTGGTATCTCAAATTGGATCGAATGCCCTCGCCTGCTCCTCATAGGTTTGGGTTTGGTAATCTATGTCGAGCTGAGCAGTTAACATTTTGTGAAAAACAGGTCAGAAAGGTGAGCTTTCCGTCTGTCTTGGAGAGGGTTCCACTCCAGTGAGGTGAGAAGTTTGGTAACACACTTGTAACAAATCATTGTACCTCTCTTTCTGACGACGTCATGCAAGTCTGGGAGGAAATGAGTCACGGTGGACTATTTGAGAGATTATTTATTAATAGAGCAATTTTTGAAGCAAGCAGGTTTATTTAGACAGTGGCTTGCAAAGGTGTTCATAGCCCTTGAACTTTTCCACATTTTGTCACGTTACAACCACAAACGTAAATGTATTTTATTGGGATTTTATGTGATAGACCAACACAAAGTGGTGCATAATTGTGAAGTGGAAGGAAAATGATACATGGTTTTCAAATTTTTTTACAAATAAAAAACTGAAAAGTGTGGCGTGCAAAAGTATTCAGCCCCCCTGAGTCAATACTTTGTGGAACCACCTTTCGCTGCAATTACAGCTGCAAGTCTTTTGGGGTATGTCTCTACCAGCTTTGCACATCTAGAGACTGAAATGTTTGCCCATTCTTCTTTGCAAAATAGCTCAAGCTCAGTCAGATTGGATGGAGAGCGTCTGTGAACAGCAATTTTCAAGTCTTGCCAGAGATTCTCAATTGGATTTAGGTCTGGACTTTGACTGGGCCATGCTAACACATGAATATGCTTTGATCTAAACCATTCCATTGTAGCTCTGGCTGTATGTTTAGGGTCGTTGTCCTGCTGGAAGGTGAACCTCCGCCCCAGTCTCAAGTCTTTTGCAGACTCTAACAGGTTTTCTTCCAAGATTGCCCTGTATTTGGCTCCATCCATCTTCCCATCAACTCTGACCAGCTTCCCTGTCCCTGCTGAAGAAAAGCATCCCCACAGCATGATGCTGCCACCACCATGTTTCACAGTGGGGATGGTGTGTTCAGGGTGATGTGCAGTGTTAGTTTTCCGCCACACATAGCGTTTTGCATTTAGGCCCAAAACTTCAATTTTGGTCTCATCTGACCAGAGCACCTTCCTCCACATGTTTGCTGTGTCCCCCACATGGCTTGTGGCAAACTGCAAACGGGACTTCTTATGGCTTTTTTTCAACAATGGCTTTCTTCTTGCCACTCTTCCATAAAGGCCCGATTTGTGGAGTGCACGACTAATAGTTGTCCTGTGGACAGATTCTCCCACCTGAGCTGTGGATCTCTGCAGCTCCTCCAGAGTTACCATGGGCCTCTTGGCTGCTTCTCTGATCAATGCTCTCCTTGCCCGGCCTGTCAGTTTAGGTGGACGGCCATGTCTTGGTAGGTTTGCAGTTGTGCCATACTCTTTCCATTTTCGGATGATGGATTGAACAGTGCTCCGTGAGATGTTCAAAGCTTGGGATATTTGTTTATAACCTAACCCTGCTTTAAACTTCTCCACAACTTTATCCCTGACCTGTCTGGTGTGTTCCTTGGGCTTCATGATGCTGTTTGTTCACTAATGTTCTCTAACAAACCTCTGAGGCCTTCACAGAACAGCTGTATTTATACTGAGATTAGATTACACACAAGTGGACTCTATTTACTAATCAGGTGACTTCTGAAGGCAATTGGTTGCACTGGATTTTATTTAGGGGTATCAGAGTAAAGGGGGCTGAATACTTTTGCACGCGACACTTTTCAGTTTTTTATTTGTAAAAAAATTTGAAAACCATGTATCATTTTCCTTCCACTTCACAATTATGCGTCACTTTGTGTTGGTCTATCACATAAAATCCCAATAAAATACATTTACGTTTGTGGTTGTAACGTGACAAAATGTGGAAAAGTTCAAGGGGTATTTGCAATACTTTTGCAAGCCACTGTATAAGGGCTTGGACACGCTAGAGGCAGGAAACATGTTCCCGATGTTGGGGGAGTCCAGAACCAGGGGCCACACAGTTTAAGAATAAGGAGTAAGCCATTTAGAACGGAGACAAGGAAACACTTTTTCTCACCGAGAGTTGTGAGTCTGTGGAATTCTCTGCCTCAGAGGGCGGTGGATGCTTTCAAGAGAGAGCGGCTGGGCTTGTACACTCTGGAGTTTAGAAGGATGAGAGGCTATCTCATTGAAACATATAAGATTGTTAAGGGTTGGACACGCTAGAGGCAGGAAACAGATTGGACACGCGAGAGGCAGGAAACATGTTCCCGATGTTGGGGGAGTCCAGAACCAGGGGCCACACACACACAGTTTAAGAATAAAGGGTCGGCCATTTAGAACGGAGACGAGGAAACATTTTTTCTCACAGAGAGTGGTGAGTCTGTGGAATTCTCTGCCTCAGAGGGCGGTGGAGGCCGGTTCTCTGAATACTTTCAAGAGAGAGCTAGATAGGGCTCTTAAAGATAGCGGAGTCAGGGGATATGGGGAGAAGGCAGGAACGGGGTACTGATTGGGGATGATCAGCCATGATCACATTGAATGGCGGTGCTGGCTCGAAGGGCCGAATGGCCTCTACACCTGCACCTATTGTCACTTCAGCAACAAGACAATTCAAAGCGCTTTACACAAAGCGTTAAAAAGCAATCAAAAGCAATGAAAAAAGTTATTAAAAAGAATAGAAAATTAAAACAAGCTTAAATAGAATAAGACAAGTATAAAATACAAGAATAAAAATGACAGTGCAGTGTTGGAAATGAATCATTCATTAATGTAATTAAAAATGAAAGCAATCAAATGCATCGTCGAACAGAAAAGTCTTCAGCCCCGATTTAAAAGAACTGTGAGTTGGAGCGGGCCTGCATATTTCTGGACGTTTGTTCCATGTATGTGGGGTATAAAAACGAAACGCTGCTTCTCTCTCCATGTTTAGTTCTGACTCTGGGGACAGAGAGCAGACCGCACAGGTCTGGATGGTTCATAATCCGGAAGTGGCGGCGTTGTTGCCCGGCTGCGGCTCGCCTGCAGTTTCTTTAGTCCTGTTTTAGTTAAATTTTAGTTTATTGGGGTTGTGTACGTGTGGGGTGGGGGGTGGGGTGGGGGGGTGAAACATGATTTTTGTCTCTTCCTTCGGGGGGAATGCGACTTTTTCTTCTCGTATCCCCCTTCTCTGCCTCCGTCTGCGCTGAGGCCAAAATGGCGGAGCTGCCGGCCTCCAACTCCAACTGCGACCGACCGACCGACCTCGAGGCTCCGGAGGCAGAGCCAGGACTTACCAGCGCGGGGCTGGCCGGCTTCGGGGCTGCGGTGGTGACCGAGGACGCTGGTGGCGACCTGAGTCCGGAGGCCCGGTGGACGACATCGTCGGGAGCTCGCAGGTCGCAGGTGGGCGACCTGTTTTTCTGGGGCTCCCGCAACTACAGCTGCGTCCGCTGGACTGGAGGGCGGCGGAGTTTGAACCGGCCCGTCGCGGACGGAGCACGGATTCAGCCGCGGGACTGACTTACCACCATCACCCGGCGGGGTCACAACATCAGAAGCCTGGATCGCCTCAGCGCAGAGGGAGAACAAAGAGGGAAGAGACAGAGACTTTAAGACTTTTGCCTCCATCACAGTGAGGAGGTGCCTGGTGAACTCACTGTGGTGGATGTTAATTTGTGTTTATTGTGTGTTTTGTTATTTATTATATGTATGACTGCAGGCAACGAAGTTTCGTTCAGACCCAAAGGTCTGAATGACAATAAAGGAATCTAAGTCTAAGTGTAATGTGGCAGAAGATCAGAAATGTATAAAAAGCCAACAGTGACAGTCTGCTGCCTGACAGCGGCAGGGACCCGGGTTCGATCCTGACTACGGGCGCTGTCTGTGCGGAGTTTGCACGTTCTCCCCGTGACCCGGTCGGGTTTTCTTTGGTTTCCTCCCACACTCCAACATCGTGCGGGGTTTGTGGGTCGAATGCCTTCGGTGAACTTGTCAAAATTGTCCCCAGTGTGGGATAGCGCCAGTGTTCGCTGGTTGGCGCCGAAGGGCCTGTTTCCGCGCTGCACCTCTACAAGTCGAAACGTGCGAACTCCGTACAGGCAGCACCCGTGGTCGGGATCGAACCCCGGGTCTCCGGCGCTGTGAGGCAGCAGCGACTTCTACCCGCTGGATCTCCGTGCCGCCACGAGGCGGCAGGCGTAGGGGGCGGGAAGCGGCGTCAGTAATCGAAGCACTTGGTGCAAACACCGAGAGGACGCGGGTGCAGAATGTTCCTTCGAGGGGGGGGGGGGTCAGACCCGACGGGGAGAGCTGCGCCTTCCTTTAGCCGGGGATGAGACGGGAGGCGATGTGATGCAGACTGGAGGTCAGAGGGCAAAAGCCAAGAGGGGTCACCGCCGCATTGCTCACCCACTTCAGGGCCTACATCAGCCTCTGATCCCACACGGGGAGGCCTAGTCCGCGGGAGAACAAACAAGTCAAGTCAAGTCACATTTATTTCTCTAGCACATTTAAAAACCAACTCTCGTTGGCCAAAGTGCTTTACATTTGTTATAAGAATAGCATAAACAAAACAAACTACATACATATATACATGTAGCCCTCACTCAGAGGACGTCAGGAAAGGCTTGGGAATATAGATACATCTTTAGTCTTGACTTAAAAGATTCGATGGGGGGGGCAGTTCTGATGGGAAGGGGGATGCTGTTCCACAGTCTAGGAACTGCAACCGCAAAGGCCCGGTCGCCCCTGAGCTTATACCTAGACCGTGGGATATTCAGCAACCCCAAGTCGGCCGATCTGAGGGGCCTGGAGGTGGAGTGGTGGGTGGGAAGACTTTTGATGTAGGTGGGGGGAAGCCCGTTGAGGGCTTTGTAGACATGGAGAAGGATCTTGAAATGTATTCGGGACCGCACTGGGAGCCAGTGGAGAGAGGCCAGGATCGGGGGGGGGGGTGATGTGGTCCCTTTTCCGGGTGCCCGTCAGGAGTCTCGCTGCGATTGGCGTTTTGGACCAGTTGCAGGCGGGACAGGGGAAGATTGGCTGATGCCAGTGCAGAGGGAGTTGCAGGAATCGAGGCGGGAGGAGATGAATGTGTGGATGATCTTTTCGAGGTCATCAAAACTGGAGGAATTGTTTTATTTTAGTTATCGTCCGATAGAAGGGCAGACCATTGAACTTTCTTTGCCTTCCGTCACAGTGTGGAGTGTGGGGCAGTCGCTGTGGCGGATGTTCATGTTAAAACAATATTTGGGTGTCCTGTCGCTCTGTTTTGGTATGACTGGCTAGTCGGGAGCTCCAACGTGGCAGGAGGATCGACCAACCCCCGACGCGAGGTCCGATCGCCCGGCGCTGGGGAGCTGACATCCCCCCCCCCCCCCGATGCGGGAGCGGATTGCCTCGACGCGGAGGGCCCGAAACGCCGCCGGCTACGGGAGTCAAGATCGTCCCGTCAACGGGGGCTCGGGGCCCACGACCGAGGAGGAACTGAGGGAAGGGACTTGAACTTTATTTGGTCTTCCATCACAGTGAGGAATGTGGAGGGGTCAATGTGGTGGATGGTGGAGGGGTCAATGTGGTGGATGTTGGAGGGGTCAATGTGGTGGATGGTGGAGGGGTCAATGTGGTGGATGTTGGAGGGGTCAATGTGGTGGATGGTGGAGGGGTCAATGTGGTGGATGGTGGAGGGGTCAATGTGGTGGATGGTGGAGGGGTCAATGTGGTGGATGGTGGAGGGGTCAATGTGGTGGATAGTGGAGGGGTCAATGTGGTGGATGGTGGAGGGGTCAATGTGGTGGATGGTGGAGGGGTCAATGTGGTGGATAGTGGAGGGGTCACTGTGGTGGATGGTGGAGGGGTCACTGTGGTGGATGGTGGAGGGGTCACTGTGGTGGATGTTGGTGGAGGGGTCAATGTGGTGGATGTTGGAGGGGTCAATATGGTGGATGTTGGAGGGGTCAATGTGGTGGATGTTGGTGGAGGGGTCAATGTGGTGGATGGTGGAGGGGTCAATGTGGTGGATGTTGGAGGAGTCAATGTGGTGGATGTTGGTGGAGGGGTCAATGTGGTGGATGTTGGTGGAGGGGTCAATGTGGTGGATGGTGGAGGGGTCAATGTGGTGGATGGTGGAGGGGTCAATGTGGTGGATGTTGGAGGGGTCACTGTGGTGGATGTTGGTGGAGGGGTCACTGTGGTGGATGGTGGAGGGGTCAATGTGGTGGATGTTCGCGTTAAAATGTGTTTTTGAGTGATCTGTTGCTTTTAACTGTATGACTGACCTGGCCAGTGAAATTCCTCGTATGTTGCAAAACAAACTTGGTGAATAAAGTGTAATTCTGATTCCGATTCTGACTGTATGACAAATCAAATTCCTCGTATGTTGTGAAACATACTTGGCTAATAAAGTATTATTCTGGTTAAGGATTACTGGAGCACAATGGGGGGTGGGGGAGGTCAACACAGATTAATTCTAGGGATTAATCTGCGGCACCAGTGTAGAGATAGGAAGGAAGGTGAGGGTGCCAAGCTAAACCAAACTCCTCTGCCTGCCACCATTCCCTGCATATCCACGTGGGATTTCTATTTAAAAGCCTCTTAAACTAATCAAGTTCTAATCAAGTAAACAGCAAGCTATTCTTGATCGGACTTTACCGTGCCAATAAACGTCATTACCTTATCGTGTGTGTCGTACACTGTGGACGGCTCGATTGTAATCATGTCTTGTCTTTCCGCCGACTGGTTAGCACGCAACAAAAGATTTTCACTGTACCACGGTACACGGGACAACAAACTGAACGGAAATGAAATTGCCTCCGAACGACATAAACATTGGGGCATTAGTTTTGTCTTTGTTCTGTCCGGGACATCTGACGATAAAACAATCTTGACTCTGGAACATTTCCAGAGAGAGTCTGCTGGGCCAACAGACGCAAAATGGTGGAGTAACTCAGCGGGCGAGGCAGCATCTCTGGAGAGAAGGAATGGGCCGATGTTTCGGGTCGAGACCCTTCTTCAGACTGATGTCGGGGGGGGGGGGGGCCGGGACAGGGATAAAATGTAGAGATAAGACTGGTGGGAGAACTGGGGGAGAGGGAGATACAGAGATAAGGAGGGGTGAGGTGTGAACACGTGACAAAGGGGATGAAAATCAAGGACAATGTAGAATAGATCATTGTTTAAGAAGGGACTGCAGATGCTGGAAAATCGAAGGTAGACAAAAATGCTGGAGAAACTCAGCGGGTGCAGCAGCATCTATGGAGCGAAGGAAATAGGCAACGTTTCGGGCCGAAACCCTTCTTCAGACTGATGTGAGGGTGGGGTGGGGGGGGGAAGGGTTTAGAATAGATCATTGTTAGCTAGGAGAAGGTGACAGCAAAGTAAACAGAGATAAAATGTCAACGGGGACAGTCAGACTGGTGGGAGAACTGGGAAGAGGGAGGGGATGGAGAGAGAGGGAAAGCAAGGGTTACTTGAAGTTTGAGAAGTCAATGTTCACACCACTGGGGTGTAAGCTGCCCAAGCGAAATATGAGGTGCTGTTCCTCCACTCTGAGAATTGGAGGAACAGCACCTAGGAGGAGGCCCAGGACAGAAAGGTCTGCGTGGGAATGGGAGGGGGAGTTGAAGTGTTGAGCAACCGGGAGGTCAGTCTGCTGGGAGAAATCAGTGGGTCAGGCAGCCATCAGTGGGTGGAAAGGAATGGTTGTTGCCGTTCCAGATTCCAGCATCTGCAGTCCCTTGTGATTCCAGTTTGCCAAAACATCTGTCTTCCCTTTACACTGAGCACTCAACCGCCACAAACAGAATTAGCCGGTCGCTCATCTTAAAGAAAAAAATGACTGGGCAACGCAGCTGCCTCACAGCGCCAGAGACCCAGATTCCATCCTGGCCATGGGTGCAGCCTGTGCGGAGTTTGTACATTCTCCCCGCGACCCTGGATGCTCTCATCCTTCCTCAGACATGGTGCCCAAAACTGCTCACATTCCACATGCGGCCTGGCCAGCCCACTCGGGTTCGTGCTGTGTGGTTCCACAATCTAGTCCAGGCCATCACGCAAAGCAACCTCGGACCTATGTGGGTATTGTGTGCTTTTCACTTAGTATGGGAACTCTAATTTCACTCTACCTTAATCGGTTGAGTGACAAGCAATGCAAACCTGAACTTCTTTTATTCTAGTTAAGCCATTCGGAACGGAGACAAGGAAACACTTTTTCTCACAGAGAGTGGTGAGTCTGTGGAATTCTCTGCCTCGGAGGGCGGTGGAGGCCGGTTCTCTGGATGCTTTCAAGAGAGAGCTAGATAGGGCTCTTAAAGATAGCGGAGTCAGGGGATATGGGGGAGAAGGCAGGAACGGGGTACAGATTGGGGATGATCAGCCGTGATCACATTGAATGGCGGTGCTGGCTCGAAGGGCCGAATGGCCTACTCCTGCACCTATTGTCTATTGAGTTCTGAGGGCTTAGGGTGACCGGGGAGAGGGTACGATGGATTTGTTGCTTGCCTTGTGGGGGGGGGGGGGGGAGAGATAGACGGTGCAGTGGGGGGAGGGGCCAGGTGTAAGGAGCAAGGGGCAGAACAGGAGAGAAGGGAGGAGAAGATAGAAAGAGACAGAGGCACAGGCAGCAGATTGAGACGGGTTAAGTGCAGATCGCACAGCTTTGGCTCTCTCTAGCTATTCCGTAATCCTTCTTCTTTACCACTATTTTGATTGTAAGCAGCTTTGGGGACGATATTCCAGGCGTCTCGGGTAGAAACAGTGGGGGGGGGGGGATAGCTGGCAAGGACTGGTTGGACATCAGATCCCAATTACTACAGAATCTATGGGTCAGTAAGAAGCCTTTCAGCCCCTTCTGCCCCAGCTAGTTAAGAAAGGGCTAATTGGTTTTCAAGTGCTTTCATGCATCTGTATCTTCTGCCCAGTTGAGAGATACAGCGTGCAAACAGGCCCTTCGACCCACCGAGTCCGTGCCAACCAGCAATCACCAGTTCACACTAATTCTATGCTACGCCCCAGGGACAATTTACAGAGGCCAATTAAGCTGCACATCTTTGGAGTGTGGACCAGTTGAGTTACTCCAGCACTTTGTGTCCCTCATATGCTTACTATGAATTCCTGATCTTCCAACCTACCGCCATTGCAGCCCTTGCACTTTAAAAAAAAATAAACTCTGCACTTTCTCTGACACGGCACTGTTTATTTTCTCTTATGTACGGTGTGCCTGGATAACAGGAAAAATAATTTGTATTCACCCTATCTCAGCGCAGGTGACAATAATAAACCAATACTTTTGGAAAAAGCGTGGAATCGCAAAACAGATCCCTGTACCCAACGAGCTGGAAGTCGCCGGCCCTGGGAACGCAAAAATAAACACCGGCATGAAAGTTGTTTTTTAAAAATCGTTCTACAAAGTTTTATTATATAAAATCCATATTAAAATAAGGCACTTATGATAATTACAAAAAACACACACACACACACACACAAATAAATATAAACACTCACAGAAATCAGGGAACAAAGAGAATGAGACACAAATCACCTGGGATGGAAGAAATTAGGTTCAGCCGGCACAGAACCTTTGGATAGAATATATTAAGTGCTAAGTTAAATAGTGTTAGGCGTTTAACGAGGATTCATCATCTCCGATATACATTGAAGAGAAAATACTGCACGTAACAGAAGGAAGCTTCTTTACCCCTAAGACTAATTTAATAGACTTCAGTTGGACAGAAAGCAGACACAGAATGTTGGAGTAACTCAGCGGGTCAGGCAGCATCTCTGGAGAACAGGGAGAGGTGACGTTTTGGGTCAGGACCCTTTTTTAGAACTCTCTCCGAAGAAGGGACCCGAGCCAAAACTTCACCTTGTCCCTGTTCTCCGGAGATGCTGCCTGAGCTGCTGAGTTAATCCAGCACTATCCAGCCCTTTACACTGCTGCGGTACAGAGAGCTGTTGAGAGCCGGCGGTGGGGACATGATTCTGGGGAGGATGGACAAGGGAGCACATGATGGAAACTGCACCCCAGGCGAGACCCTCGACTGCACAGTGGGAGACACAGACACAAGGTGTCAAAATCTCCATCGGGAGGGGGTCAAACTAAAAGCAGAGCATCGCAACCTCCTGTAAACCTGCTGAAGACTCGGAGGTGGCCGTTCGTTCATAGAAACAGTAGCACCGGTCACACACTAGGACCCCGCGGGAATCTGACTCGGGGGGGGGCCCTTCGAGCTTTAACCCTGGCTAAGACGACTGGCGTTTGGGCCATCGTTGAAAGAATATTTTCTCTCGTTGGGGACGAAACGGCGGCCGGAATAAAAGGGGAATTTGGTCAAAAGATAGACTGTTCGGTAAATGATGCAAATCGAGATTTTAAACCAAAACAATGCCGTGACTTGCGTGCGACGGTAAATTTTATGGAAACGCAGCATTTAATTTATGATCAGATTAAACTGCCAGTAGATGAGGCTTATGCCAACAGGCAAACAGAGACACATTTACCAACTGTGGCCGGGCGCCCTGGTAGATTAATTCTCTGTGTCCGTCGCTCTCTAACCACCACTCTCAGGCGCTCCTGATCATTAACCCGCAGAGCATCGACCGGGTGCAACCGTTGCCGAGACCCGGCATAACCGGACCGTGAAACCAATGAGGAAACTGGGCAGCTGAAGTGAGGATGAGAAGCAAGAGAAAGAGAGGCCAATGAGATGGTTGGAAGCAGCGATGAATGGAACGGGCTATGGTGGCTGCAGCTGAGAGCAACATATCTCGTCTTCCAAATTCGCGTTTGACGGCCAACGTATCTCGTCTTCCAAATTCCACTCTGACATTGCCGGATGGATTAGCAACTCACAAATTATTTTTGTGCCGACTCTGGTGAAAAGTTAAAACAGTCCGGGACTGGGTGCAGCAAGCTGGTTAAAGATCCCTCTGCAACAGGTCCAGGCGGCTCACGAGGGCTGCTGAGGGCGCTGCCGAGAGAGGGCACAGGCCCGCCGGGAGGTCAGCGCCTCACGGTTCAGTGTCCAGGATTGCGTGGAGGGGGTCACTCCGCAGCTCCTCGGCCTGGCTATCTCCAGATCGCCGTCCTGGCTTCTCTGCTGCCGCCTCCTCCTCCTCCTCCCTGATGCAACGCCGCCGGTCTCTTCTTTTCTTTGCCGGGGTTGGGGCGGTGGTGTTCCGGCCGGTTGGCGTTGAGGAGTTTCTGGGCAGAGGGCTGAGCCGGCAAACCCTGAGGGGGAAAAAAAAAAAAAGTAGGGCAGAGATTAGCAAACAAGTACCGGTTGTTAAAGAGAAAATCTAATTGATGGGACGGCAGGCCCGCAGAGAAGGACAGAGTCCTGCCCGCCTGCCTGTTTTACATTAGGCAGCCATGATCACATTGAATGGCGATGCTGGCTCGAAGGGCCAAATGGCCTACTCCTGCACCTATTGTCTATTGTAGCAGGGTGGTGCAGCAGTAGAGCTGTTGCCTCACAGCCCCAGAGACCCGGGTTCGATCCTGACTACGGATGCTGTCTGTACGGAGTTTGTACGTTCTCCCCGTGACCGTGGTTTTCTCCGGTTTCCTCCCACACTCCAAAGCAGTGCAGGTTTGTAGGTTAATTGGCTTGGTATAATTGTAAATTGTCCCCTAGTGTGTGTGGGATAGCGTTAGTGTGCGGGGTTCGTAGGTCGGCGCGGACTCGGTGGGCAGAAGCTGCATCTCTAAAGTGCACTAAAAGAGTCATTGAGCTAAACAGCATGGAAAGAGGCTCTTTGGCCCAATTTATCCATGCAGACCAAGTTGACATCCTGGATTTGTCCCATTTTGCCCACATCCTGCTAAAGCTTTTCTATCTACATATCTGTCTTATGAAACTCATAACTGTATCCACTTCTCTCGCACAGTGCTGCAGAGGTAACGTTGCTGCCTTGCAGCGCCGGAGACCCGGTTTGATCCTGCCTGCGGGCGCTGTCTGTGCGGAGTTTGGACGCTCTCCGCGATCACGTGACCACCTCCGGGCGCTCCGGTTTCCTCCCACATCCCTAAGATGTGCAGGTTTGTAGGTTAATTGGCTGCTGTAACTTGGATAGAACACGTGTGTGAGTGATGTTTAAGAAAGAACTGCAGATGCTGGAGAAATCAAAGGTAGACAAAAATGCTGGAGAAACTCAGCGGGTGAGGCAGCATAGATGCTGCCTCACCCGCTGAGTTCCTCCAGCATTTTTGTCTGCCGGAGGAGGTAGTTGAGGCTGGGACTATCCCATCGTTTCGGAAACAGTTGGACAGGTACATGGATAGGACAGGTTTGGAGGGATATGGACCAAGCGCAGGCAAGTGGGACTAGTGTAGATGGGACATTATTGGCTTGGCAATATCTTTCCTATCACACGGTGCCCAGAACTGAACACAATATTCTAAATCTTTAAGAAGGAACTGCAGATGCGGGAAAATCGAAGGTAGACAAAAATGGTGGAGAAACTGAAGAAGGGTTTCGTCCCAAAATGTTGCCTATTTCCTTCGTTCCATAGATGCTGCCTCACCCGCTGAGTTTCTCCAGCAATTTTGCCTACGTGTGTGAGTGATCGCTGGTCGGCGCGGACTCAGTCGGCCGACGAGCATGTTTCCACACTGTATCTTTAAACTAAACTAAACTGGAGCTTGTGTGGGAAAGAACTGCAGATGCTGGTTTAAATCACAGACAGACACAAAATGCTGGATTAACTGAGCGGGACAGGCAGCATCTCTGGGGAGAAGGAACGGGTGATGTTTCGGGTCGAGACCCTTCATTCCAGATCAGGACTACCTTTTGAATGAAAACAAGTTGTCCCTGAAGTCCCTCTACATCTTTTCCCCCTCACCTTAAGCCTGTGGCCTGCAGCTTTGGAATAGTCTAGCCTGGGGGGAAAAGAACTGTGAGCATTCACTTTGTCCATGCCCTTAATGCTTGTATACTCCTCGATAGGGTGGAATACGGCCAGACTTGACAGATCACCTTCACACAGGATGGGAGAGTTGCTTCTTCGGACTTACCCTCCATCAGACATAGAAACAGAATTAGACCACTCAGCCCTTTGAGTCGACAATAGACAATAGGTGCAGGAGTAGGACATTCGGCCCTTCGAACCATTCAACGTGATCATGGCTGATCATCCCCAATCAGTACCCCGTTCCTGCCTTCTCCCCATATCCCCTGACTCCACTCTCTCTTGAAAGCATCCAGAGAACCTGCCTCCACCGCCCTCTGAGGCAGAGAATTCCACAGACTCACAACTCTCGGTGAGAAAAAGTGTTTCCTCGTCTCCGTTCTAAATGGCTTACCCCTTATTCTTAAACTGTGTGTGGCCCCTGGTTCTGGACTCCCCCAACATCGGGAACATGTTTCCTGCCTCTAGCGTGTCCAAGCCCTTAACAATCTTATCTGTTTCAACCTTAACAATCTTATCCGTTTCAACTGTGCCATTTGATCATGGCTGATCTATTTTCCCCTCTCCGCCCCATTCTCCTGCCTTCTCCCGGGTGACCTTTGCCCCTGGTGCTCACCTCTTTCTTTGTCGTTGGGATGAACGTGTGACTCTGGTACTGTTGAGTCGAGGAAGCCAGACTCTCCAGCCCCATTGGCCTGAAACATAAGAGACATTTTAGTTAAAGACAGTTTAGTCTACCGAGTCCGCAGCGACCAGCGATCCGTGTACCATCCTACGCACACTTGGGGCAATTTACAAATTTACCTACAGACCCGCACGTCTTTGGAAACGGGAGCACCCGGAGAAAACCCACGCAGTCGCCGGGAGGACGTATGGACAGCACCCTTGGCCAGGATCAAACCGGGTCTCTGGCGCTGTAAGGCAGCAACTCTACCGCTGCGCCAACGTGGAATAGGTGACGGCTTGGATCAAAACCCTTCCTCAGAAAGTCAGGGGAGAGGGGAACTTCTCGGGGGAAGACTTTCCCTTTCCCGACTCTCGGTCTGAGGAAGGGTTTCAAGCCGAAACGCCACCTATTCCTTCACCTCCACTGCTGCGCCACCATGCTGCCCAGTCATAGAGTCATACAGCAAGGAAAGGCCCTTCAGCCCAACGATTCCAGCCATGATGCCCCATCTGTGCGCGTCTCACTTACATGTGTTTGGCCCATATTCTTCTCAACCTTCTCTATCCATTTTCTTTTAAATAAAATACAAAGTGCTGGAAGAACTCAGCGGCTCAGGCAGCATCTGTGGCGGGAATGGACAGATGACCTGCCCAAGTGTCTTTTAAATGTGGTTATTGTAGCTCTGGCAGCTGTGTAAAGAGTAAAATATTCCTTCACTCACAATAAGTGTAGATGGGAGTGTGATAAGCTGCAGGCACAAGATGCTGCAGACGCTGAAATCATGAGCAGAACACACAGTGCTGGAGCAACTCAGTGGGTCAGGCAGCATCTGTGGAGGACAGTGGACGTTTGGGGCCGGGACTCTTCTTCACACAAGCATGGTCTGGTTGGTGAAATGCGTAGACCGGTGACAGGACCGGTGGGTAGAGTCGCTGCCTCAGGGCGCCAGACACCCCGGGATCGATCCCGACTCTGGGCGCCGTCTGCACGGAGTTTGTATGTTCGTTCTTCCTGTGTCCGCGTGGGTTTTCTCCGGGTGCTCCGGTTTTTCCCCCACGTCCCAGTGAGGTGCAGGATTGGAGGTTAATAGGCTCGTGTAAAATGATCCCGATGTGTGCAGGATAGAACTAATACAGGGCGATCGTTGGTCGGGCACGGACCCGATGGGCCGAAGGTCCTGTTTCCACGCTGTATCTCTAAACTAAACCACATGAAAGTCTTGGACAAGGAGTGGCTTTCCTGCAATGCTACTCTCACTACTTTCCTGCAACGTTACTCAGGAGCAGGGAGGTTCTACAGGGCCTTGGTGAGACCACACCTGGAGTATTGCGTACAGTTTAGGTCTCCAAATCTGAGGAAAGACATTCTTGCCATAGAGGGAGCGCAGAGAAGGTTCACCAGACTGATTCCTGGGATGGCAGGACTTTCATATGAAGAAAGACTGGATACTCGCTAGAATTTAGAAGATTGAGGGGGGATCTTATAGAAACTTACAAAATTCTTAAGGGCTGCCCAGTCATAGAGTCATACAGCAAGGATAGGCCCTTCAGCCTGAAGGAAGGGTTTCGGCCCGAAACGTTGCCTATTTCCTTCGCTCCATAGATGCTGCTGCACCCGCTGAGTTTCTCCAGCATTTTTGTGTACCTTGCATCTGCAGTTCCTTCTTTAACAAAATTCTTAAGGGGTTGGACAGACTAGATGCAGGAAGATTGTTCCCGATGTTGGGGAAGTCCAGAACAATGGGTCACAGTTTAAGGATAAGGGGAAGTCTTATAGGACCGAGATGAGAAAAAAAATCACACAGAGAGTGGTGAATCTGTGGAATTCTCTGCCACAGAAGGTAGTTGAGGCCAGTTCATTGGCTATATTTAAGAGGGAGTTAGATGTGGCCCTTGTGGCTAAAGGGATCTGGGGGTATGGAGAGAAGGCAGGTACAGGATCCTGAGTTGGATGATCAGCCATGATCATATTGAATGGCGGTGCAGGATCGAAGGGCCGAATGGCCTACTCCTGCACCTGTTTTCTATGTTTCTATGTCAAACCATTGCCTCCAACTCCTCCCAGCAACATCTCATATCAAAGGAGATGTGAACGTCACTTGGGTTTTGGAGCTTTAGTAACACAAGAGTCCGGCTGTTGTGTGTGTGTGTGTGTGTGTTCGCCGCTTGCCGCTGCACCAACCTATCGTCCTGGTGGTCCCTCAGGTAGGTGAAGAGCTCGTCCATGGAGGGCACTGGGCAGTCCGGCGCACCGTTGTACACGTGCAGTAGTCTCGAGAGCTCCCCAACCTGCTTGGGTGACAGCAAGCCGCCTGCCGAGGAGGGGAAAGAGCAGCGCCTTAACAAGGGCGATACAACGCTGGGATGTAGTTTCATTCATCATCATCGTTGAAAACATTAGCGACGCGGTGGTGCTGGTTTCCGACGGGAACGTCCTTAAGGGCCTGTCCCACTTACGCAACTTTTTCGGCGAAATGCTGGCACCCGTCATAGCTGGCCGAAAATGTTCAACATGCTGAAATTTCAGCAGCGACCAGAAAAACGCCACCACTCTTTGGGTGACTCGGAGACTCCTCACGACTATACAGGAGACACCCTGACGACATGTCGCGGGGTGAAGCCTGTATGGTCGTGAGTAGTCGCCCAAAGAGTCTACCTTGTTCTGGTCGCTGCTGGATTTTCAACATGTTGAACATTTTCGGCCACCTGTAACGACCTATGATGGGTGCCGGCAGTAGCTGAAAAAGTTGTGTAAGTGGGACAGGCCCTTTACAATGCCAGGTACGATAGTGATCGCAACTTCTACTGAAGTGTGGATGGCGTTGGCTCGCTAGGAGCTCATCCGCCCTTTGTTGACGGGTCTTGTTTTTTGGTCCTGCTGGGGCTCCACAGCCCCCCTCCCTCACCTGGCAAACCAGGTGGGGAGACGGTTTAGTCACCGACTATCCGACCATGGAGGTGGTAGCACGGGATTGCATTGTGACCCGTGGCGACTCACCCCGACCTGACGTGAAGTTTAAAGTTTAGAGATACAGTGCGGCCACAGGAAGAACATACAAACTCCGTACAGACAGGCCCTTCGGCCCACTGAGTCCTCGGCCCACTGAGTCCGCACCGACCAGCGATCCCCGCACATTAACACTACCCTACACACACACACACAACAATTGTGTACATTTTATACCAAGCCAATTAACCTACAAACCTGTATGTCTTGAGAGTGTGGAAGGAACCCACACAGGTCACAGGGAGAACGTATAAACTCTGTACAGACAGCACCTGTAGTCAGGATCGAACCCAGGTCTCCGGCGCTGTAAGGCTGTAGTTCTACCGTTGTGCCGCCATGTCGCCCACGATTAGATTATAATCCACCACGATCTGCCCTGGTCTCTCACCCTCAACTCAGGATATCTGACACTCGCACACTAACATACAGTCACTATCAGTTTTAGGTTTTAGAGATGCAGCGTGGAAACAGGACTTTCGGCCCGCTGAGTCCTTGCCGAGCCACGATAGCCCATACACTGGTCCTATATCCTACACACTGGGGGCAATTCACAGAGGGACAACTAACCTACACACCTGCACGCCTTTGGAGTGTGGGAGGAAACCAGAGCACCCGGAGGAAACCCACGCAGGTCACGGGAAGGACGTGCAAACTCTGTAGGGGCAGCAGCCGTGGTCAAGATCGATCCTGGGCGTCTGTCTTTATAAGGCAGCAGTAACTCCACCGATTCGCCACTGTGCCGCTTAAATGCTGCCCTTTTGCCAGTCACATTTAGCCTCAAATTTATCAGTCACCGTCCTTTCCAAATCCCTGGACTAACACGGAACTGTACAGCACAGCAGCACCTACCCTGCAGACCCTGGCCCCGGGACCACCACCCCTCCTCCCCACCCACCCTACCTCCTACCTCCCCGGCAGCCGCCCCCGTGCATCGATGTACCTGCTTTGAGGGGGTGCTGGGGCGGGTGCCCGCGCTGTGTGGGCACCGACTCCGTGCGGCCGACCTTGACCTTGTGGACGGCGCTGCTCCGTCCGCTGGACAGCTGCCCGGTGGGCTGGGGCCTGACCCCGTCCCGGCCGCTGGGCTCGTCCGGCAACGCCGCGGGGCCCGCTGACAACGGCAGGGAGAAGACTCTGAGATCCCGAGGCAGGCTCACCCCCGTCAGCCACAGACGCCCGCGCAGAGAGCTGAAGTCATCCATTGTTGTCGTTTTAGTGTTAGCGATACAGCGTGGAAACGGGCCCACTTGGCACCGACCAGCGATCACCCCGGACACTAGCTCTATCCTACATGTACCATCTTTGCACTGACTGGATAGCAGGCAATTAAAACAATTGGTACAGGTGACGATAATAAACTATACTACACACACCAGGGACAATTTATAATTTACACCAAGCCAATTAACCTACAAACCTGCACGTCTTTGGAGCGTGGGAGGAAACCGGAGCGCCCGGGGAAAACCCACGCGGTCACGGGGAGAACGTACAAACTCCATACAGACAGCACCCGTAGTTGGGATTGAACCCGGGTCTCTGGCGCTGTGAGGCAGCAACTTTACCGCTGTGCCACCGAGACTGCACCAGGCTCAGAGCTACTGTATTGGAGACTGCAGCAGGCTCAGAGCTAGTGTATTGGAGACTGCAGCAGGCTCAGAGCTAGTGTATTGGAGACTGTACCAGGCTCAGAGCTAGTGTTGACTGCACCAGGCTCAGAGCTAGTGTCGACTGCACCAGGCTCAGAGCTATTGTATTATAGACTGCAGCAGGCTCAGAGCTAGTGTATTGGAGACTGCAGCAGGCTCAGAGCTAGTGTATTGGAGACTGCAGCAGGCTCAGAGCTAGTGTATTGGAGACTG
>JAXLNO010003616.1:0-46459 GCA_038087875.1 Malacoraja senta
GGTTAGAGAGGGAGGAGGGGGGGTAGAGAGGGAGTATGTAGAGAGGGAGGGGGTAGAGAGGGAGCGGGGTAGAGAGGGAGGAGGGGGGTAGAGTGGGGGGGGGTGATAGAGAGGGAGAAGGGGGGTAGAGAGGGAGGGGGGTAGATGGAGGGGGTAGAGAGGGAGGGGGATAGAGAGGGAGGGGGGATAGAGAGGGAGAAGGGGGGTAGAGAGGGAGAAGGGGGGTAGAGTGGGAGGGGGTAGAGAGGGAGGGGGTAGAGAGGGAGAAGGGGGGTAGAGCGGGAGGGGGGTAGAGAGGGAGAGGTGGGTTGTGATGGGTTACATTTGATACCACATTCTGGCTGACTCAAACCGGCAGAAATTCACCTGTTGGTGCCACCGGTACCTGGACAGATTAACCTGTAAAGTTCCACAAGTCTGGGCACTAAGATGGACTTGGGAGACATATTCTCTTCTGTATGCCTCGGTCTCACCTTCCCCTCAGCCAACAATGAACCATCTACATCTGCTGGAGAGACAAAAAAAGCTGGATTAACTCAGCGGGACAGGCAGCATCTCTGGAGAGAAGGAATGGGTGACAATAGACAGTAGGTGCAGGAGTAGGCCATTCGGCCCTTCGAGCCAGCACTGCCATTCACTGTGATCATGGCTGATTATCCCCAATCAGTACCCCGTTCCTGCCTTCTCCCCATATCCCCTGACTCTCCTATCTTTAAGAGCTCTATCTAACTCTCTCTTGAAAGCATCCAGAGAATTGGCCTCCATTGCCTTCTGAAGCAGAGAATTCCACAGATTCACAACTCTCTGTGTGAAAATGTTTTTCCTCATCTCCGTTCTAAATGGCTTTCTCCTTATTCTTAAACTGTGGCCCCTGGTTCTGGACTCTCCCAACATCGGGAACATGTTTCCTGCCTCTTACGTGTCCAATGCCTTAATAATCTTATATGTTTCAATAAGATACCCTCTCATCCTTATGAGTTCCAGAGTATACAAGCCCAGTTGCTCCATTTTTTCAACATATGACAGTCCGCCATCCCGGGAATTAACCTGGTAAACCTACGCTGCACTCCCTCAATAGGAAGAATGTCCTTCCTCAAATTAGGGGACCAAAACTGCACACAATACTCCAGGTGTGGTCTCACTAGGGCCCTGTGCAGAAGGACCTCTATACTCAACTCCTCTTGTTATGAAGACCAAGCTTTCTTCACTGCCTGATGAACCTGCATGCTTACTTTCAGTGTCTCGACTCGAAACATCACCAATTCCTTCTCTGCAGAGATGCTGCCTGTCCCGTTGAGTTACTCCAGCTTTTTGTCCCTGTCTTCGGTTTAAACCAGCATCTGCAGTTCCTACATATTAATTCTATGTCAGGTCCAATCTTATTTCTCTTTTTGGAGGTCACAGAGTGCTGGAGTAACTCAGAGGATTCAGGCAGCATCTCTGGAGAACATGGATAGGTGACGTTTCACAGAGTGCTGGAGTAACTCAGCGGGTCAGGCAGCATCTCGGGAGAATGTGGATAGGTGACGTTTTGGATCAGGACCCTTCTTCAGTCCGAAACATGATCCTGATCCGAAACGTCACCTATCCATGTTCTCCAGAGATGCAGCCTGACCCATGTTAGAAATATTGCACTCTATTTGTGAAATATAATCCAACAAAGTAATGTTTCAGATATATCAAACACTTGTCCCAGTTGTAGTTGTTGAGAGAAAAACAATCTGCACAAGATCAGAATCAAATCCCAAAAGATAAATGTTGTGTGTTTCAGTAAAATTGAGCAAATATTCTTTTTGATGTGGAGCCATGCCGTTTTCCATTGGAGATTATAAAATGCACAAACTCTCTAAAATCAACATTCACCGAAGGTAGTTCTGTGCCCAATTGCCCCTCATTCATATGGGGCGGCACGGTGGCGCAGCGGTAGAGTCGCTGCCTCTCAGCACCAGAGACCCGGGTTCGATCCTGACTGTGGGGGCTGTCTGTACGGAGTTTGTACATTCTCCCCGTGACCTGCGTGGGTTTTCCCCGGGATCAAGTCAAGCGTGTTTTATTGTCATGTGTCCCAGATAGAACAATTACATTCTTAAAGGCCTGTCTCACGAGTCTGCGGTCTATGGCGGCGAAACGGGAGGAATCTGCCACCATAGACCGCGCACTCGTGAGAAAGTACAATTCCCGAGCCGTGCGGCGGTGTTCCCAACACCGCGCGGTGCTAAAATAAAATCGACAATGTCCAAAACACTATACTCACCGCACAACCTCCACCAGTGATGCACAAGTGCGGCACGGCCGCTCGCACGGGCCGCCGCCAGTGAGGGTCGAGCGCCGTGTGTCAAACCTCCACTGCCACAGCCTCCGCCAGTGACGCACGTGCCGCCGCCAGTGAGGCACGTGTGCTGCACGGCCGCAGGCACAGCCACCGCTACAGCGCCGCGATCAGGATGGCCGCCGCCACAGCCGCCGCTGGTGAGTCACGTGCGGCGGGCCGACGTCATCGCAGTCGGCCCGCCCTTTTTTTACTTACCGCAAGCACGTGGGACCCGCCGTGTTTGAATTAACTCGGCCCCCGCGCAGCATCCGTGCGGCGCTCCGGTGGATAGGCTCGACGCTCTCGCCGTTGCTGCGCGGTCCTCGCTACCGGCGACGCCGCGCTTCACCGCCGATGACCGCAAACAGGTAAGACAGAGCCTTTACTTGCTGCAGCACAACGGAATATGTAAACATAGTATGATATGACAAACGAAAGAGAGAGAAGCTCAGTGTGTATATATTCACATACGCAAAACATACCCATATAGCTATATCACTAAAAGTCTGATCTTGACCACTTCCTGTTCCTCTGTATATTGATTTTAGAAAAAATGCTGCCACTTACGGCTGTGATTTTTGGCCATCTTACTCAGTCCCCCTCCGCTGCGCAGGACGAGGATTTTTCCCATCGATGAAAAATAAAAGAGTTATTAGTGTTTAACAAATGTTGAGATTCTCTCTCCTGAAGGCCACGCCCCCTCCGGAGGGACTATAAAACTCGGAAGCGTTGAGTGCCTTAGCCAGTCTCTGCAAGATGGGGGAGCGAGAGGGTCACGTCTCTCAGTCTGAGCTGTGAATAACACTGAACATATGTCTACTAAACTGTGAGTGGTTTTACTGACCTGTCAGTGCCCTTAATGTGGTTTGAAAATATAGTTTGGAAATGCTAAAGCTGTGTTGCCTTTGGTTTGGAAATGCTAAAGCTGTGTTGCCTTTGGTTTGGAAATGCTAAAGCTGTGTTGCCTTTGGTTTGGAAATGCTAAAGCTGTGTTGCCTTTGGTTTGGAAATGCTAAAGCTGTGTTGCCTTTGGTTTGGAAATCCTAAAGCTGGGTTGCCTAATTAAAGTTGCCTTGCCTAATTAAAGTTGCCTTGCCTAATTAAAGTTGCCTTGCCTAATTAAAGTTGCCTTGCCTAATTAAAGTTGCCTTGCCTAATTAAAGTTGCCTTGCCTTCTATATAATTAAAAGTCTAATCTTGACCACTTCCTGTTTGCACTTTATATTTATTTTAGAACAAACACTACCACGTACGGCTGTGGTTTTTGTCCATCTTACTCAGAGTTCCCCTCCGCTCATCAGGTGCCGAGGATTTTTCCGATTGATGAAAAATAAAAGAGTTATTAGTGTTTAAAATATGTTGAGATTCTCTCTCCTGTCAATAATGCCATGAAGGCCACGCCCCTTCTGGTGGGAGGGGGGGAGGGACTATAAAACCCAGAAGTGTGGGCGTGGCTCAGTCTCTGCAAGATGGAGGAGGGAGAGGTCACGACTCGCTGTCTTTAGTGGCCTTGCACCCTGCTTGAAATGGTATGAAACTGCACTTGAATTTGGTGGCCTTGCACCCTGCTTGAAGTGGAATTTCAAGGAATAGCCGTGAGTCAACTGCCAGCCCACCAGCCGTGAGTGAGTGAGCTGCCAGCACAATAGGCTTGAGTGACTGAAGCACCTATTGTGCTGGCATATATATATATATATACACACACATACTCAAAAAACAAACAAAACAGTGCAACAATAATAATATTAGTCTATTGTAGTTCAGAGCCTCTGTGAGGTTGTCGTGTATAATAGCCTGATGGCTGTAGGGAAGAAGCTGTTCCTGAACCTAGACGTTACAGTTTTCAGGCTCCTGTACCTTCTGCCCGATGGCAGTGGAGAGATGAGTGTGTGGCCAGGATGGTGTGGGTCCTTGATGATGCTGCCAGCCTTTTTGAGGCAGCGACTGCGATAAATCCCTTCGATGGTGCTGAGGTCAGAGCCGATGATGGACTGGGCAGTGGTCACAACTTTTTGCAGTCAAACCCCAAAGACGTGCAGGTTTGTAGGTTAATTGGGTTGGTGTGGATGTAAATTGTCGCTAGTGTGTGTGGCATAGTGTTCATGTGCGGGTATCGCTGGTCATTATTGGCTGAGGCGAAGGTGACAACGAGGCGTGCAAACAGTAACATTAATCAGGAGGACGATGAAACTAGTCGGAGAACTAGGGTGGGGGGGGAGGGGAAGGCTGAGGGAGGGGGAAAGCAAGGGTTACACTTTGGCACACCTGACAATAATAAACCTGAACTAAAATTGCAGCGGTTCATAAAGATGGCATACGACCACTTGTCAAAGTCACTGCGGGATGGGCAACAAATGTGATCCTCGTAACTCTGAATGAATCGGTATCAAATCACAATCAAAAACAAACACAATCACAATCATACTTTATTAGCCAAGTATGTTTTGCAACATACGAGGAATTTCATTTGCCAAGTCAGTCATACAAATAAAAAGCAACAGAACACACAAAACACATTTTTTAAATTTATTTTTTAACACATTTTAACATAAACATCCACCAAAGTCTTCTTCTTCTTGCATATGGCGTGCACAGCCTAAAGTTACAGGTCAACTTGTTCTCTTTGAATTTGAATGATTGTTGGAGTTTAGAAGGATGAGAGGGAATCTTATTGAAACATATAAGATTATTAAGGGTCTGGACATGGTAGAGGCAGGAAACATGTTCCCGATGTTGGGTGAGTCCAGAACCAGGGGCCACAGTTTAAGAATAAGGGGTAAGCCATTTAGAACGGAGTCGAGGAAACACTTTTTCTCACAGAGAGTGGTGAGTCTGTGGAATTCTCTGCCTCAGAGGGCGTTGGAGGCCGGTTCTCTGGATGCTTTCAAGAGAGAGCTAGATAGGGCTCTTAAAAATAGCGGAGTCAGGGGATATGGGGAGAAGGCAGGAACGGGGTACTGATTGGGGATGATCAGCCATGATCATATTGAATGGCGGTGCTGGCTCGAATGGCCGAATGGCCTACACCTGCACCTATTGTCTATTGATCTATTTGTTTGTGCACATCGGGTTGATTGCATTAGTCGAAACAGGGTGGACCACGTGAAGGTTGCAATCTCCCACCCCATCCACCACAGTGACTCCTCCACGATCCTCACTGTGATGGAAGGCGAATGTTGATCAAGTCCGCCGTTTCAAAACGGGAGCCAGTGGCCTTGGTTACTAAACAAGGTGGGCACTCGAGTCATTATTAAATGCATGGAATGAAAAAATGCAAGCAATGTCATGGATCAATATATAGCAAATGTTATTTTCATTTAGATTATATAATATTGTGCCCTAGTAAAGCAACAGTAATAACATCTGTGTTGGTTGTCTAAGCCTGCTGACTCAGTGGCAAGAGAAACGCGCTGACTCTGTGCTCAGAGATATGGCACTTACAAATCCCAGAATCCATTATTTCCCAAGGTGAACCTACAGGAACCCTGATTCAATTCATTCAAGGTCTTCGTGAAGATGTTTGAGAGGATTAGAGTGGGAGGAAAGTATTCAAGTCACCACGTCGTCTTATTTCACATTCCATGGCACTGAAAGTTTGCCAAACTACAGTTTGTTCAGTAGATTAACTACTTTCTGGCCAATGATGTGGAATAGACATTAGACAATAGGAGTAGGCCATTCGGCCCTTCGAGCCAGCACCGCCATTCAATGTGATCATGGCTGATCATCCACAATCAGTACCCCGTTCCTGCCTTCTCCCCATATCCCCTGACTCCGCTGTCGCCCTATCTAGCTCCCTCTTGAAAGTATCCAGAGAACCGGCCTCCACCGTCCTCCGAGGCAGAGAATTCCACAGACTCACAACTCTCTGTGTGAAAAAGTGTTTCCTCATCTCTGTTCTAAATGGCTTACCCCTTATTCTTAAACTGTGGCCCCTGGTTCTGGACTCCCCCAACATCGGGAACACGTTTCCTGCCTCTTGCGTGTCCAAACCCTTAATAATCTTATATGTTTCAATAAGATCGCCTCTCATCCTTCTAAACTCCAGAGTATACAAGCCCAGCCACCATACAAGCATACAAATTCGCCAGAAAAAGCAGCCTACCAGAGGACTGGGAGAAATTCAGAGTCCAGCAGAGGAGGACAAAGGGCTTAATTAGGAAAGGGAAAATAGATTATGAAAGAAAACTGGCAGGGAACATAAAAAGATTAGTTAAAACAAATGTAGCTCCCTTGCAGTCAGAAACAGGTGAATTGATCATGGGGAACAAGGACATGGCAGACCAATTGAATAACTACTTTGGTTCTGTGTTCACTTAGGAAGACATAAATAATCTGCCGGAAATAGCAGGGGACCGGGGGTCAAATGAGATGGAGGAACTGAGTGAAATCCAGGTTAGCCGGGAAGTGGTGTTAGGTAAATTGAATGGATTAAAGGCCGATAAATCCCCAGGGCCAGACAGGCTGCAACCCAGAGTACTTAAGGAAGTAGCCCCAGAAATTGTGGATGCATTAGTGATAATTTTTCAAAACTCTTTAGATTCTGGAGTAGTTCCTGAGGATTGGAGGGTAGCTAATGTAACCCCACTTTTTAAAAAGGGAGGGAGAGAGAAAATGGGGAATTACAGACCAGTTAGTCTAACATTGGTAGTGGGGAAACTGCTAGAGTCAGTTATTAAAGATGGGATAGCAGCACATTTGGAAAGTGGTGAAATCATTGGACAAAGTCAGCAAGGATTTACGAAAGGTAAATCATGTCTGACGAATCTTATAGAATTTTTCGAGGATGTAACTAGTAGAGTGGATAGGGGAGAACCAGTGGATGTGTTATATCTTGACTTTCAGAAGGCTTTCGACAAGGTCCCACATAAGAGATTAGTATGCAAACTTAAAGCACACGGTATTGGGGGTTCAGCATTGATGTGGATAGAGAACTGGCTGGCATACAGGAAGCAAAGAGTAGGAGTAAACGGGTCCTTTTCAGAATGGCAGGCAGTGACTAGTGGGGTACCGCAAGGCTCAGTGCTGGGACCCCAGCTATTTACAATATATATTAATGATTTGGACGAGGATTTGAATGCAACATCTCCAAGTTTGCGGATGACACGAAGCTGGGGGCAGTGTTAGCTGTGAGGAGGATGCTAGGAGGCTGCAAGGTGACTTGGATAGGCTGGGTGAGTGGGCAAATGCATGGCAGATGCAGTATAATGTGGATAAATGTGAGGTTATCCACTTTGGTGGCAAAAACAGGAAAGTAATAATAATAATAGATTTTCTTTATGGGCGCCTTTCACAAAGTCTCAAGGACACCTTACAAAGTTTAACAAATAGTGTAGAAACATGTAAGCGGAATGAAATAAATAGCAAAGACATCACCACTACACAAATTAAAGATAGAATTAAATCCAAAAACAAAAATCAAAAACACAATATGGAAGAGAGAGCAGCGGCTGCTAAAGTGCGCCAGCGTCCACTCTCCCTTCCGACCGCCATCTTGGACAAAGACTAACATAGACACTACACATTACACACAAAATCATCCCCCCACAATGATTGCCACTGTGGGGTAAGGCACAATGTCCAGTCCCCAACCCCAGTTCACCCAAAGTCAGGCCTATTGAGGCCTCCACAGTTGCCTCTACGGAGGCCCGATGTTCCTGGCCGTTCTCGCCGGGTGCAGTTGTCCCGGCGTCGGGAGAGTCCTCGCAGCGGCTAGGACGGCTGGAACGGCCGATCTCCTACCGGAGTCCCTGGCACCTGAAGCCGACAAGGCCGCGCCGATTTGGAGCTCCGAGGCTCCCGATGTTGGATTCGGCGCTGCCGCCCGCAGCTGGCCGCTCTGCAGTCCTGCAGCCCGGAGGTGTTGAGCTCGGCGGTCACAGCATACCGGAGCTCCAGCGTGTCGATCCAGCGCGGCGACCCAGGCAAGGCATCGCCCGCTCCGGTCCGCGATAGCTCTCCAGCGCTGTGCCGCCACCGGAGCTGAAGGTGCTGGGCAGTCCCCGCCAGGAAAACGCCGCTCCACGCCCGCTGGTAGGCCGCAAGGACGGGTCGACGGGGCAGCCCGGAGAAAAAGCTGCCTCACCGACCAGGTAGGGACCTAGAGATAGTTTCCCCCCTTACCCCCCTACATTAAAAGTCAAAATTCCCCTAGACATAGACAGGAAAAAAACCAAAAAACTAAATAAAAAGTGAATTGAACGGACGGCTGCTGGTTAGCAGCCGTTCCCCAAGATAGCTCCTCCTTCTATTAGTAGACTATTATCTGAAGGGTGGCCGATTAGGAAAAGGGGAGATGCAACGAGACCTGGGTGTCATGGTACACCAGTCATTAAAAGTAGGCATGCAGGTGCAGCAGGCAGTGAAGAAAGCAAATAGTAAGATTAAACGAGAACTTACCAGTTTGAAGTTTGATCTGTATTTTATGAGGAGTTACGATGAGGGATTACGTGAAGAACCCGCTCAGTGCGCAGGCGCGGCATACTTCCAAGCAGCGGTGTGGAATCACAGATAGACACAGGTATTTGAAGTAAACATAGTAAAGAAAAGGAGACATCAATTTATTAGTTTGATCCATATAATGAGGGTGGGAGCGGAGGGCACGTAATCCCTCATCGTAACTCCTCATAAAATACAGATCAAACTTCAAACTGGTAAGTTCTCGTTTAATCTTACTATTTTACTTCGGAGTCACGTGAGTGACTACGTGAAGATTTCAAAGCTCTGTGATTTCAAACCGTGTAACAGTTTTATTTCACTCACTGCCGAAAGTTCTTGAGGGAGGAAGTGTTATCGTAATCACCCAATGAATCTGTTTCTCAAGAAACAAAAAAGGTATTTATTAACAATAACAAAATTAAAGTGCTTCCCCGGGCTTAACTTAAATATTTGCAGCTTGTAATATTTTCTCTGCAAATAAATCAGGTTTCATCAACGGCTTATTATAAAAGTTCTGAATGTCGTTTCCCTCGACCATCCTGCTGTATTCAGAATATGGTCAACCGGTACGTCCATTCTGTCAGCCGTTGATGTAGATGCTGCCCTAGTGGAATGAGATTTAAATGTATTAGTATCTATTCCGGCAGCCTTCAGTACCTGTTTGAGCCATCTTGAAATGGTTTGGCTCGTTACCCGGCCATGAGGTTACTTGTGGCTGACCCATAAGGCTTTTTCACTCCCTCTTATATTGTGGGTTGTGTCTATGTAATGTTGTAGATGGGTCACGACACACAACCGTGGCTTTTGTGGGTAGGCCCGGAATACCACCAGTGGATTAGCTGTTCCTGGCCTGCTTTGCTTCACCAGACCCTGTATGATGAATGTGATCTGATCTGGGGTGGTCACCATGTTGTCCAGCCTCAACTTGTGTAGTGACTGGACCCTCTGAGCGGATACAAGTGCCATCAACATGAGCGTCTTTAGTGTAGATTGCTCGAGGCTGAGGGATCTGGCTGGTGGCCATACCCTGAGGTATGTCAGGACCACACTGATATCCCAAATATGGGTATACCTGGGTTTAGGGGCTTGATATCATAAATGCCCTTCATCAGTTTTACCACCAGTGGATGGGATCCCATTGCCTGTTGTCCTGCTGGTTTGAGATAAGCAGAAAGAGCACTTCGCGCTGTGTTGATGGCACTGTAACTGATCCCTTCATCATGGTGTAGATGGGCCAGGAATTCCAGTACATTGGTGGCTGTGGCTGTTGCATACGTTGTCCCTGTTTCCTGGCAGTACTTCTCCCATTTTCTTATGCTGATTCAGTACTGCCTCTTGGTGGATGTTCAAAGGGATGCCGACATGGTGGTGATGGTTCGTTCGGACAATCCCTGTTCCAGGTAAGATCTATTCAAAGCCTGCAACCCAGGAGTTTAATTTTCTCATGGCATGGGTGGCTTATGCCTGATACTGGGTGAGTTAATAATCCTGGATCACTGGAAAGACCATTGGTGACTCAACCACCATGTCATGTAGAACCGGGAACCATGGCTGTGTAGGCCAGTCGGGCACCATCAAAATTCCAGAAGCAGAGTCCATCTGTATTTTGCGAAGTACCCGACTGATGAGGCAGAAGGGAGGGAAAGCATAGAAGAAGACATTTCCCCAATCCAGCGTGATGGCATGTATCGCTGCTGCCTCTGGGTCTGGTTCCCAAGCGACATATATAGGTAACTGGTGATTTCGTCTTGATGCAAATACATCGATATCTGGCGTTCCATACTGCTTAATAACTTTAGCAAATACTTTAGGGTTGAACATCCATTCGATGTTATCATTGAATTTGCGTGACCTGGTGTCTGCCACTGTGTTTAGCTTACCTGGTAGATAAGTAGCTGATAGCCAAATATGTCTTTCGACACACCATAGCCAAATCACATTGACCCAATTTGTCGCATGATAATGATTTTATGCCGCCCATATGGTTAATATAAGCCACCACCGTAGTATTATCAATCTGTAACCGAACATGCAAGTGCTGCATATTAGCTACATATGCTTTTAACCCATAAAAGGCGCCCAACATCTCTAGATAGTTAATGCCCAGTGTCAGTAGTAATGATGACTCTAGGTTAGTCCATCTACCACCTGTGCTGGATATGGAGTAAGTTGCTCCCCAGCCTTGAGCACTGGCATCTGTTTGAAGAACTAAAGTAAGGTTAGTGATGATGATAGAGCTGAAACTATGCCAAACATTTTCTGCCCACCACTGTAGCTGATATTGCTTCAGTGGGTAATTACATGACACGAACATCGTGACCTGTATGTCGTTTTAGTGCCTGTACCTTTGCTGTTTGTAAATTTTGATAGTGCAAAGGTCCGCATTGTGTAGCTGGAAATGCTGCTACCATTTTCCCAATCACTCTTGGGACTTGTCGAATAGTTGGTCCTTTGTTGACTATTAAATAGTTGCATGATTGTGCTAATGCAACCATTTTTATTTTTATTTTTTATTTTTATTTTCCTTTTGGCAAGGTAACAGTCATATGGACTGAGTTAATTGTGAAGCCCAGGTAGTCCATAATAGTGGATCGCTTCAACTTAGATTTATCTGGATGTAGGATGAACCCCAGAGTTTCGAGGAGCTATTTTGTAGCTGATACTGCTGCCACAGCCAATTCCATAGTTTTCCCTACTATCTGAATATCATCCAGGTATGCCATGACAATATGTTTCTTAGTCTTGCCATGGCTATTTTCAATATTTTGATGAATAATCTTGGGGCTGAGGTTAGCCCATTGGGCAATGCGTTGTACTGCCTCAGCTGCCCCAACCAGATAAATTGTAGGTATCTGCAATGATCCTTGTGTATGGGTATTAGATAGTAAGCATCTTTCAGATCAATGCTTGCCATGAAGTATCCTTTGGAAATCAGTTGTTTGGCAGTAACAACTGTCTCCATTTTGAAATGTATATACTCAACAAACTTATTTAGTGATGTTAAGGCAATGATGATGCGACATCCACCATCTTTTTTGGTTTTATTTGATACAAATTCCAAAGGTTCATGTTTGGTCTTTTGGATGACCTCTCCACTAATGCTGTTGAGTATATACTTATCACACGTGACAGTAACCCATGCTTCTTTAAACCAGTGTAAGCTCCCCTCTGTTAGTAAAGCACCCTTATTCTCTATATGCTGGCAGGAACCAGACCCACCTACCTCCATGTTCAGTGGTGTTTCTTTTGTTTCCTGATGTTTTTGTAGGTTTTGCTTGTCTGACGTGCTGGCGATGTTGGGGGGTGGCGCATTTTCCATGGGGTCCGCTGTGGGCCCTGATCTAAAAAAGATCTTTTGGGGATAAAATGCGGTCCCCGAGCTTTCACCAGTCCCATATTGAGGACGTCGACTGGTGGATGCCATGGGGTGCTGCCGCTTGGGTATTGTAGCTCTTGGTTTGCTCGTCCCAGGGCCTGCCCTCATGAGGCCGAAAGATGTCGCTGCTTCCTCCATGTTCCTCAGTTTTTTGTTGAGGTCTTTCCCAAATAACAGAGCATCCGTCTCTGCAGCTGGGGCTCTGCACAACCCCGCAACTTTGGGATTGAGGGCAGGTCTTATGTTTCCCCGCCGGAGATTGTGTATTGCACATCAGTGCCAGCACATCCTGCTGGCAAGTATCCATCTCCGTACTTTGCACAGAACGAGCAAAGGCTGTAATGGCCGACGTCCGGAGCCTTAGGATCCGCTGTAGCTTGATTTCATGGTTACACATGTTTGACCCCACGTGACCCCAGATCTGGCTGTTCACAGTCTTCACTCTGAGGGCCTCACAGTTCTCTGGTGCTGTATAAAATTCAAGCACCTCAAGAAGAACCTTCTCCTGCAAGGGCTTATTTGACAGATGATTGATGCTGGCCGCCATGTTTGGTTCCAGCGGTCTTCCAGCACGTGGGGTTGCTACATAGCGGTCCACCACACCCAGCAGCTCTTCCTGCTCCTGCACCCCTTGCATACTGCCGAATTCTTCCGCCAGCCCCTTTCCAGACCAGCCCAACCCTGGTCACCAATGCTAGCCTCCAGTAATGAGGGAGCAGAGGGCAGTGCCCAAGACACTGTGGAGGAGGTGCCTGACCTACCTCCTGCGAGAACGCTCCTTCTGCGTAGCTCGCTGGAGCATCTGCTCCAAGAGCTGTTATAAGCTCTGGCGGCTGTCTCTCCTCCGTGTAGGTGGAGACATGTCCCCATCTGACAAATTAGACATTACCGGCCGGTTGCTCTCATGGCTTTGCTCCCTGTCCGCTGTGCAGGCATTAGCGGGACTGGGCTCGGCTCGGTGTCGGGGATAGCGGAGCGCTCTATGAGCGGTCCTGCCGCCTGTTGCTGCCCCCCTGAGATTAAACGCTCCTCTGGTGGAGTTGAGCTGGGGCAGTTCTGTTGGAGAGTCTTCTGGTGAGTGTACTTATTTGGTAAGAACACCCACACTCTCTTTCTCTGTTAGACTTAGTTGAATATACTCACCCAACGGTCCGTTTCAAAATGCAGCCGGAGCGCCTTCCTCCAGCTGCCGCCGCTGTTGCACTGCTGGCGTAATGCCGCGCCTGCGCACTGAGCGGGTTCTTCACGAAGTCACTCACGTGACTCCGAAGTAAAATGGTATGTTAGCATTCATAGCAAAAGGATTTGAGTATAGGAGCAGGGAGGTTCTATTGCAGTTGTACAGGGTCTTGGTGAGACCACACCTGGAGTATTGCGTACAGTTTTGGTCTCCTAATCTGAGGAAAGACATTCTTGCCATAGAGGGAGTGCAGAGAAGGTTTACCAGACTGATTCCTGGGATGTCAGGACTTTCATATGAAGAAAGACTGGATAGACTCGGCTTGTACTCGCTAGAATTTAGAAGATTGAGGGGGGATCTTATAGAAACTTACAAAATTCTTAAGGGGTTGGACAGGCTAGATGCAGGAAGATTGTTCCCGATGTTGTGGAAGTCCAGAACAAGGGGTCACAGTTTAAGGATAAAGGGGAAATCTTTTAGGACCGAGATGAGAAAAACATTTTTCACACAGAGAGTGGTGAATCTCTGGAATTCTCTGCCACAGAAGGTAGTTTAGGCCAGTTCATTGGCTATATTTAAGAGGGAGTTAGATGTGGCCCTTGTGGCTAAAGGGATCAGGGGTTATGGAGAGAAGGCAGGTACAGGATACTGAGTTGGATGATCAGCCTTGATCATATTGAATGGCGGTGCAGGCTCGAAGGGCCGAATGGCCTACTCCTGCACCTATTTTCTATGTTTCTATGTTTCTATTCTCTCAGCATATGACAGTCCCGCCAACCCGGGAATTATCCTTGTGAACCTACGCTGCACTCCCTCAATAGCAAGAATGTCCTTCCTCAAATTTGGAGACCAAAACCGCTCACAAAACTCCAGGTGTGGTCTCACTAGGGCCCTGAACAACTGCTGAAAGGACCTCCTTGCTCCTAATCAAGGAACTGCAGATGCTGGTTTACCAAGGTAAGACACAATGTGCTGGAGTAACTCAGCAGGTCAGGCAGCATCTCTGGAGAGCCCTGGCCAATCTTCCGTGTAAACCAGCAGCTGCCGTTCCTTACTGCACATTTTGTCTGCTCCACTGCGAAATCTCCTCAAGGTTTGCCTACATTGAAGAAGTTCTCTTCTCTCCGATGGGAGTTCGGTTTAGAGATACTGCGGGGGGAAAAGGCCATTCGGCCCACCTAGTCCGCGCCGTCCAGCGATCCCCGCATATTAACACTATCCTACACACACTAGGGGTAATTTTACATTGATGCCAAGCCAATTAACCTACAAACCTGGACGTCTTTGGAGTGTGGGAGGAAACCGAAGCTCTCGGAGAAAACCCACGCAGGTCACGGGGAGAACGTACAAACTCCGTACAGACAGCGCCCGCAGTCAGGTTCGTACCCAGGTCTCTGGCGCTGTTATGCCCCTGTCCCACCACTTAGGCGATTTTTTAGGCGGCCACAGGCAACTAGGCTGTCGCCACACGGTCGTCGGGGTGTCGCCTGTATGGTCGTGAGTCGTCTCCTCATTCGCCCAAAGAATCGTAGCGTTTATTTGGTCACCGCTGGATTTTGAAATGTTCAAAACTTTTCGGCAACAGTTGGCGACATTTGGCTTGGCGCAAATGAACGTAGCTTGACCTCCTGACATAGGTGCTGTCGTGGGTTGTCGGCAGGATGCTGACTTTGGTGAAATCCACAGGCGACGATCTACGTCAACCGGCGACAGGTACCGGCGACTGAATTGTCTTCAGTTGTCGTAGCTAGTCGCGGGTGGACGTAGGTTGTCGTAGGTGTGGTCGTAGGTGGACGTCCTAAAGGGGCGCCGGCTGTCGGTAGCTTGCCGTAGCTTGATGTCGACTAGGTGGTAGGTTGTTGTAGACATTGTCGTAGGGAGGGTCCAGTCGCCTTTATTCGGCGACCTGCTGAGACTTTGACAGTCGCTGGCAGTTGCCGGCAGTCGCCGAAAAAATCGCCTAAGTGGGACAGGCCCATAAGGCAGCAACTCTACCGCTGCGCCACCGTGCCGCAGCTGCAACACCTTGTCTCACTGATCCCCCTCTGTGATAAGTCTGAGGAAGGGTTCCGACCTGAAACGTCACCTACTCCTTTTCTCCAGAGGTGCTGCCTGATCTGCTGAGTTCCTCCAGCATTTTGTGTCTATCCCTGGAGAATACGGATGGGTGTCGTTTTACATCGAGACCCGGCTTCCTACTAATGGAATGAGTTAACGGCCTGTCCCACTTGGCCGTCATTTGCGCGTCACGCAGATGGCGTGCGAAGATTTTGTACATCCCCAAATCCTGGGACGCCGTGCGCAACCGCGCGTCACTGCCTATGTCACCACGCCCCATGCGCGCGTAATGCGTCGTGACGCGTAAATGATGTCGCGTAAATTACGCGCAAATGACGGCCGAGTGGGGCAGGCCCTTTAGTAAGGAATAATATATAAACTAGTAGACTTGCGAGGTGCTGGATTCTGAAAGGCCTAGGGATTAGGAATAGGAATGGAAAGGAGGTGAGGAGGAACTTCTTTAGTCAGAGGGTAGTTAATCTGTGGCACTCATCGCCACAGAGGGCTGTGGAGGCCAAGTCAGTGGATATTTTTAAGGCAGAGATAGACAAATTAGAACGGGTATCAATGGTTATGGGGAGAAGGCAGGAAAATGGTATTAGGAGGTAGAGATCAGCCATGATTGAATGAAGGAGTAGACTCGATGGGCCGAATGGCCCAATTCTATTCCAATGTGAACTTGTGAATAGGGTTCCTTGTAAGGAGTTGAAGACGGGTCATGACCCAATACATTGCCCGTCCATTTCCTCCACAGATACTACCCAACCCGTTGAGTTCCTCCAGCACTTTACGTATAGACATTTAATGCCAATGCTCTCATTAAACATAGAAACATAGAAAATAGGTGCAGGAGTAGGCCATTCTGCCCTTCGAGCCAGCACCGCCATTCAATACGATCAGGGCTGATCATCCCCAATCAGTGCCCTGTTCCTGCTTTTTCCCCTTGATCCCTTTATTCCGTTTGCCCTCAGAGCTATATCTAACTCTCCTGTTAAAAACATCCAGTGAATTAGCCTCCACTGCCTTCTGTGGCAGAGAATTCCACATTATTGAACACAAACCTGCACGCCTTTGGAGTGTGGGAGGAAACCGGAGCACCCGGGAAAAAAACCCACGAGGCCACGGGAAGAACGGACAAATTCCCTAAGCTTGAAAATAATTTACCTCCCTAAGCTTGAAAATCTGCATTTGCATTGCCTCTCCCAGATTTTACTATTCCCAGATTCCATACTTTTAGCGGGAAGAGACCTTCCAGATTTTCTCAACCCTTTCAGCACGGCACGGTGGCGCTGCGGTAGAGTCACTGCCTCACAGCGCCAGAGACCCGGGTTCTCACAGCGCCACCGACTACCGGTGCTGTCTGTGCGGAGTTTGTCCGTTCTTCCCGTGGCCTCGTGGGTTTTTCCCGGGTGCTCCGGTTTCCTCCCACACTCCAAAGGCGTGCAGGTTTGTGGGTTAATTGTCGCTGGTGCCCAGGGCTCGCTGGTCGGCATGGACGCGGTGGGCTGAAGCAAAGATCCTATAGCGGAGCAAGATAGACCACTCCTGCTAAATGCAAGGGGCTGACGTGTAGTACGCAACGGAGCGCAATGTGGGCCTTTTTTTCATCCATTTCAGTAACCCGACCCGACCCGACCCGACCCGACCCGCAGTGTAATCAACGTTGCGGGGGAACAGTTTGTGTTAATAAATTAAAATTCTGAAAATGAGGAGAAGATTTTTACCAAATAACTTTTATTTTTACGAGGATGCTTCCGTAACCGGCTTCCGTCTCTGCACTAGTATCTTTGCTCCGCGATTGGATCTTTGGTGTGGAGACGGAAGCCGGTTACGGAAATGGGGCCGATAATTACACATGAATCTGCCCATGACCGTACTACGTCTTTTTCGTCGAGTGGACTATCTTGCTCACTATAGGATCTTTGGGCTGAAGGGCCCATTTCCATGCTGAATCTCTAAACTAAACTAATCTTGACACAAGTCTGAAGATTCCTCTCTATCATCTCAGTTAGGGCACTGTTCGATCGTCCAACTTGTGAGCAGATCGGGTTTATAGAACCTTCCTCGTCATCACTAACCCTCACGGCTCCTTTATCTTCCTGGCAACTTGGTGCGGAGCTCCAGATGCCATCTGTTTGTGCTCGTCCAAAGCTCTGTCAAGCTGATGCTCGTATGACTGATGTCCTGTTTATGGGCCTTCAAAAGGCTTTTGACAAAGCACCTCCTAATGGAATTGTTAGCTAAATTAAAATCTACCAGGTTGCAGGGTCAGAGGCTGCGTGGCAGAGTGGGCCGATGCTTTAGCAAGAATCAGAATCAGAATCAGAATCACACTTTATTCGCCAAGTATGTTTTGCAACATACGAGGAATTTCACTGGCCAGGTCAGTCATACAATTAAAAGCAACAGATCACTCAAAAACACATTTTAACATGAACATCCACCACAGTGACTCCTACACATTCCTCACTGTGATGGAAGGCAAAATAAAGTTCAAGTCCTTCCTTTTGTTCTTCCTTGGTCGGGGGCCTCGTGCCCCCGTTAACGGGACGATCTTGACTCCCGTAGCCGGTGGCGTTCGGGCCCTCCGCGTCGAGGCGATCTGCTCCCGCATCGGGGGGGATGTCAGCTCCCCCGCGCCGGGCGATCGAACCTCGCATCGGGGCTGGTCGAGCCTTCCGCGGCGTTGGAGCTCCCGACTAGCCTCTCCCAGGCAAGGGATCCGCTCCGATGTTAAGTCCGCGCCCCGCGGTGGGGCTCACGACAGTCCGAGGCGGCTCCCAGCTCCATCGATGGTAGGCCGCAGAGCCCGGAGAATGTGATCCGAAATATGATCACCTCTCCGGGAAGGTAAGAGCTTGAAAAAAAGTTTCCCCCAATCCCCCCCTCCCCCCACATAAAACAAACCGAATTACATAAAAATCAAACTTTTAACCACACTGAAAATAACAAAAGATGAAAAAAAAAACAGACTGCCGGCAGGGCTGGCCATCTCCCCGGCACCCCTGGTGGTGGTGAGAGTCAATAGACAATAGACAATAGGTGCAGGAGTAGGCCATTCGGCCCTTCGAGCCCTTCAATGTCATCATGGCTGATCATCCACAATCAGTACCCCGTTCCTGCCTTCTCCCCATATCCCTGACTCCGCTATCATTAAGAGCCCTATCTAGCTCTCTCTTGAAAGTATCCACAGAACCGGCCTCCACCGCCCTCTGAGGCAGAGAATTCCACAGACTCACAACTCTCTGTCGTGGCAAATTTGTCGGAAGGAACTGCAGATGTTGGTTTAAGTCGAAGATAGACACAGAAAGCTGGAGTAACTCAGCGAGACAGGCAGCATCTCTGGAGAGAAGGAATGGGTGGTGTTTCGGGTCGAGACCTTTCTTCAGACTAGGCGTTTGAGGTGTCTAGTCAGAAGAAAGGCCTCGACCCGAAACGTCACCCATTCCTTCTCTCCAGAGATGCTGCCTGTCATAGGGTCATAGACTCTTCTCCTTGTTGCGAATGAAACATAAATAAACCAAAGGGATAGTTAGATCTCAAGCTGGGTGTTGAGCAGCCAGGTTGTTGTCTCTGTTGGCATCAATGTCTGCCAGGCCCTGACAGAGCTCCATTTGGTGGGTGGTAGAGCGGGCACCCAGAGATGACATGGTTGACTGTCTTAGACTGTATCAGTCAGAGAGTGATACAGTGTGGAGAGAGACGGGCCCTTCGGCCCAACTTGCCCACACCGGCCAACATGTCCCATCTACACTAGTCCCACCTGCCTGCGCTTGGTGCATAACCCACCAAACCTGTCCTATCCATGTACCTTTCTAACTGTTTCTTAAACGTTGGGATAGTCCCAGCCTCAACCACCTCAATTGGCAGCTTGTTCCATACACCCACCACCCTTTGTGTGAAATACACCCTTTGTGAGTCCCGCCGAGTTACTCTAAAGGGCCTGTCCCACTTAGGCGATTTTTAGGCGACTGCGGCCGATTGTCATAGTCGTAGCAGGTCGCCGAAAAACTGGCGACGTTAGCCGAATTTTTAGGTGACTGCCGGCGAATACGACAATGGAATTCACCAAAGTCAGCGCCAGCGACAACCTAAGTCACCTGGCAAAAACCTACAGCATCCTGGTAACAACCTACGTAAACCTGGCGGTAACCTACGACAGCACTTAAGTCAAGCTACGCTCATTGGCGTCAAAATGTTTCAACATGTTGAAAATCCAGCGGCGACCAGAAAGACGCTACGACTCTTTGGGCGACTGAGGAGACGACTCACGACCGTACAGGCGACACCCCGGTGACCATGTGGCTACGGCCTAGTCGCCTGCAGTCGCCTAAAAATTCGCCCAAGTGGGACAGGCCCATAACGTTTTGTGGTTTTCACAAAGGATGAAAATAAACTCTGACCACCAACATTCCCAATTTTTCCAGGTACATGTGGCCCGAGCGTCTAGTATGTAGAGTTCGATTTCAAAATTAATAGACGGCGCAAAAACTGAGAAGGGTTTTAAACAGAACCCTGGCGGACGGCAGTCGTTAGTGTGGAGAAAGGAGAGAGATCTGCTGGGAATGAGGTTTAGTGCCGAGATTTGTTATGATAGATATTTGGGAGCAGAAACGTCGAGCCAGCTGTTCAGTTTTAAAATGGCAACAGCAACAAGGAGATCTGGATAATATGAATACAAATATCTGTTTGATGCGTCTGGACATATTGAGAATGTTGCTTAAAATTCATGTGGAAACCTGAGCTATTAAAAAATTCACAAAAGGGACATGATTAAAGCAAACCTTTTATAAATACTGATTAGGCTCAATTCTTATTGATCACAAGGTTCTTCTCATTTATTTTCCATTAATAGCTCATTAAGAAATATGCTTTCTGCTCGACAGTGATAATATTATCAATTTGTCAATTACCTTCCATATAATTTTTACATATAAAGTGCAAAATGTACATTTACCGAATATACTTACCGAATGAGTATATAGGAGCAATACTCCAAGTGTGGTCCTTCTGCAGTTGTACAGAGCCCTAGTGAGACCACACTTGGAGTATTGTGTGCACTTTTGGTCCCCTAATTTGAGGAAGGACATTCTTGCTATTGAGGGAGTGCAGCGTAGGTTTACAAGGTTAATTCCCGGGATGGCGGGACTGTCATATGCAGAGAGAATGGAGCGGCTGAGCTTGTACACTCTGGAATTTAGAAGGATGAGGGGATCTTATTGAAACATATAAGATGATAAAGGGTTTGGACACGCTAGAGGCAGGAAACATGTTCCCGATGTTGGGGGAGTCCAGAACCAGGGGCCACAGTTTAAGAATAAGGGAAAGACATTTAGAACGGAGATGAGGAAACACTTTTTCACACAGAGAGTTGTGAGTCTGTGGAATTCTCTGCCTCAGAGGGCGGTGGAGGCCGGTTCTCTGGATACTTTCAAGAGAGAGCTAGATAGGGCTCTTAAAGATAACAGAGTCAGGGGATATGGGGAGAAGGCAGGAACGGGGTACTGATTGAGGATGATCAGCCATGATCACATTGAATGGCGGTGCTGGCTCGAAGGGACGAATGGCCTACTCCTGCACCTATTGTCTATTGTCTATTGTCTATTATCCTTTTCTTTAAAAAAAATGTTGCCAACCCAGTACAGTAATAACTTTCTACACGTGTTAAACAATTCCATGAAGTTAATATTTTACAAGGGCCCATTTAAATCACACATCTAAAATCGACAATTAAATATCTAGCTGAGCAGAAATATAATCATTTTCAAATTCCCGCAACCATAACACCTCAAATACACATTATATATCCTGACATTTTATATCCTGAGAATATCACATTACATATCCTGAGAAATTGTAAGGGTAAAAATACCCTAATTTGAGTTATTTACAGGCCCCCAAACAGCAGCCAGGATATAGGTTACAAGTTACATCAGGAACTACAAGGTAGACACAGAATGCTGGAGTAACTCAGCAGGTTAGGCAGCATATCTGGAGAGAAGGAATGGGTGACGCCACCCATTCCGTCGCTCCAGAGATGCTGTCTGTCCCGCTGAGTTACTCCAGCATTTTGTGTCTACCTTCGATTTAAACCAGCATCTGCAGTTCTTTCCTACACATCAGGAGATGCAATTGGCATGTTAGAAAGGCAATGCTACGATGGACATGGGAGATTTCAATATGCAGGTAGACTGGGAAAATCAGATTGGTACTGGACCCCAAGAAAGGGAATTTGTAGAGTGCCTCCGAGATGGATTCTTAGAGCACCTTCTGTGGAGCCTACCAGAGAAAAGGCAATTCTGGATTTAGTGTTGTGTAATGAACCGGATTTGATAAAGGGAACTCGAGGTAAAGGAACCACTAGGAGGTAGTGACCACAACATGATAAGTATTAATCTGCAATTTGAGAGGGAGAAGATGAAATCGGTTGTGTCGGTATTACAGCTGAGCAAAGAGGACCACAGAGGCATGAGGGAGGAGCTGGCCAAAGTTGACTGGAAAGGGGTGACAGTGGAACAGCCACGGCAGGAATTTCTGGGAATAGTTTGGAAGATGCGGGATCCTTTTATTACAAAGAGGAAGAAAGATTCTAGGGGGAGAAAGAGGTGACCGTGGCTGACAAGAAAAGTCAAGGACCGTATAAAAGTAAAAGAGAAGACAATAGACAATAGACAATAGACAATAGACAATAGGTGCAGGAGTAGGACATTTGGCCCTTCGAGCCAGCACCGCCATTCAATGTGATCATGGCTGATCATCCCCAATCAGTACCCCGTTCCTGCCTTCTCCCCATATCCCCTGACTCCGCTATCTTTAAGAGCCCTATCTAGCTCTCTCTTGAAAGTATCCAGAGAACCGGCCTCCACCGCCCTCTGAGGCAGAGAATTCCACACACTCACCACTCTCTGTGTGAAAAAGTGTTTCCTCGTCTCCGTTCTAAATGGCTTACTCCTTATTCTTAAAAGGCGTACAACATAGCAAAGATTAGTGGGAAGACAGAGGATTGGGAAGCTTTTAAAGAACAACAAAAGGTAATTAAAAAGACAACACGGGAAGAAAAGATGAAATACGAAGGTAAGCTAGCCAATAATATAAAAGAGGATAGCAAGAGTTTCTTCAGTTAAATAAAGAGTAAGAAAGAGGCCAGAGTGGACGTTCGACCGCTGGAGAATGATGCAGGAGAAATGATAACGGGGAATAAAGAAATGGCAGAAGAGTTGAATAACTTTTTTGCATCAGTCTTCACAGCAGAAGACAGCAGCAACATGCCTGAAATTCAAGAGAGTCGGGGTGGAAGTTAGTGGAGTGGCTATTACCAGGGAGAAGGTGCTTGGGAAGCAGAAAGGGCTGAAGGTGGATAAGTCACCTGGACCGGATGGACTGCACCCTAGGGTTCAGAAAGAGGTGGTTTTAGACATTGTGGAGGCATTGACAGTGATATTTCAATAATCACTAGAGTCAGGAGTGGTTCCAGATGATTGGGAAATTGCCAATATTACTCCGCTGCACAAGAAGGGAGCAAAGCAAAATAGTGGGAACTACAGGCCGGTTTGTCTGACTTCGGTGGTTGGTAAGAATTTAGAGTCAATTATAAAGGTTGAGGTTACGCAATTCTTAGAAGTTCACGATAAAATAGGCCGAAGTCAGCATGGCTTTATGAGGGGGAGGTCTTGCTTGACAAATTTGCTGGGATTCTTTGAAGACGTAAATAGCAGGACAGACAAAGGAGAGTCAGTAGATGTTGTATACCTAGATTTTCAGAAAGCCTTTGATAAGGTGCCACACGTTAGGCTGCTAAGGAAGATGAGAGCCCAAGGTATCAAAGGGCAGATACTAACTAGCATGGATAGCAGGTTGGCTGGATGGCAGAAGACAAAGAGTGGCAATAAAGGGGGCTTTTTCTGGTTGGCTGCCAGTGACTAGCGGAGTTCTGCAGGGGTCGGTGCTGGGGCCGCTACTTTTCACGTTGTATATTAATGATTTGGACGAGGGGATTGAAGGCTTGGTGGCCAAGTTTGCGGATGATACGAAAATAGGCGGATTTTTTATTTTCTCCCCAAAAGCAAACAAACACATAGGGGGGTTGCAAGTTAGCAACCTTATTTTTGTTTTGCTCCATCGAGAATGTGTGTAAATGTAAGCTCAAACAATGAAAGATCATGCCTGCAATTCCCAGCTGTACCGTTTGGATTCTGGTGGAAAAGATGGTGGGATGAAACATAGGAATAGGTGAACTACTCATGGAAGTGTTACTGAGTGCTACCTGAATTAGGCTCGCCAACTTTCTCACTCCCATATAAGGGACAAAAGGTCAAAGTAAGGGAAAAATTCCCGACGGCAATTCGTTGACCGACTCGGCCGTGGCTGGGTGAATGATGAGTCGGCCCGGGTGCTGGACTGCACACAAAGCCCAGCCGGCGGGCCAGCTGAGGAGTTTTGGCCCGTCCGACACCCCATCCAACTCATGAACCGATGATCGGCCATGAGAAGGAGGGGTGGTGGTGGTGGTGTCGGCGGTAAGCGAAGGTCCGAAGGTCGGACAGCTGGCCGGGCTGCCGACCGACCGACGGGGCCACGGGCGAGGCGCTGCTGCTGCTGCTGCTGCTGCTGCACTCCACGGGCTGCACTACGTCGGGACGGGTGAGGCGGGGCCGGACGCGGCGCTCCGACCCGACAGTCCCCCCGACCCAAGTAGCAGCAGTCAAATATGGGACAAAGGCGGTCCCGTACGGGGGGGGGGGGGGGGGGGGCGTTGAAGGGCCAGTTTCCACGCTGTATCTCTAAACTAAACTAAACTAAACCACCCTTTGGAAATATCTGCGGATTTGTAGCACAATGTTCTAGTCTTTATTTGTTTTGCTAGACTGCAATTAGTCTTATTTAATTTTAGTGACCGTCGGGTCCTGCAAGTTTGTAGTTTAGTTTAGTTTAGAGATACAGCGTGGAAACAGGCCCTTCGGCCCACCGAGTCCGTGCTGACCGGCAATCCTCGCACATCAACGCTATCCTACACACACTGGGGATAATTTACAATTTTACCAAGCCAATTACCCTACAAACCTGTACGTCTTTACAGTGTGGGAGGAAACCAAAGATCTCGGAGAAAAGCCACGCAGGTCACGGGGAGAACGTACAAACTCCGTAAAGACAGCACCTGTTGTCAGGTTTAAACCCCGGGTCTCTGGCGTTGCAAGCGCTCTAAGGGAACAGCGTGAGGTCATTAATTTCTAGGTGAAATTGGTTAAGCACTGGTGCAGAGAGTTGGGTGCAGAATATTGCTTCCACGTGCTAATGAGAAATAAATGAATTTGCCACCAGGTGAACTTCTTCAAGAGAGAGAGTTAGATTTAGCTCTTAGGGCAGAGGGACTCAAGGGACATGGGGAAAAAGCCGGAACGGGATACTGATTTTGGATGATTAGCCATGATTATCTATTTTGGATGATCAGCCAGGAAAAATTGAATAACACCTAGGGGGCGCCACACGATGGCAGCCTCGCCAACAGTCTGTCTGTCTTTTCGTCTTTAAAAATTTGTGTTAATGTTCTCTGGTTTGTTTTATGTGGTGGGTGGGGGAGGGGGGTCGGGGGATACTTTTTTTCAATCTCTTACCTTGCCGGAGATGCGACTGTTTTTCGGGACGTATCTCCGGTCGCTCTGCGGCCTAACATCGTGGAGCTGGAGGCCTTGCTCGGGACTGACTTTGAGCCCCACCGCGGGGACGTGGACTTACCATCGGAGCCCATCCCTTGCCTGGGATCGATGCTCCAACCGCGGCCTGCGGACTTTAACATCAAGGAGCTCGCGGTCTTGGGTTGAGACCGACGTCGGGAAGCTCCAAAAGTCGCACGACGTTCGACTCGCCCCGACCCGGGGTAGATCGCCCGGCGCGGGGGAGATGAGATTCTGCGCCGATGCAGGAGCTTGATCGCCTCGATGAGGATGCCCGCCGCCTGCTACGGGAGTAAGATCGTCTCGTCCAGGCACGGAAATCGCTATCAAAACATGGGGGGGGGACACAATTTCTTGGTGGCCGCGCGTGCACATTCGCACATACGCGAGGTTTTGGCCGTGGGCCTTGTGGACGGTAACATCGGGAGCTGACCTGGTTGGTGAGCAACTCCGAACTCCAGCAACAGCAGCTTTGTCTGCCCAGAATCGTGGGGCTTGAATCGGCCTGTTCACGGGGGCTTTCATCGGCCGGCGGGGGCTTCAACATCGGGAGCCTCGATCGCCTCGATGCAGCTGTTTGATTTTAAGCCGCGCCGGGTGCTGAAAGGCCCCGCGAACGGGCCGATTCTGCCCTTAGAAAGCGTCTGATAATCCTGTCCACCCCCCAGGATTTCCGCCCATGCTCTCCCGCCAACGGAAGGCTCGAGGCCCCTGACCATTGGAGGAGAAAGAAGGGAAGAGAAGGGAAGAGATTGAACTCTTTTTTCGCCTTCCATCACAGTGAGGAATGTGGAGGAGTCACTGTGGTGGATGTTTATGTTAAAATGTATTTTGTGTGTTCTGTTGCTTTTTATTGGTATGACTGTATGGCAAATCAAATTCCTCGTATGTGTTGCAAAACATACTTGGCTAATAAAGTATGGTTATGATTATGATGATTATGATCATATTGAATGGCGGTGTTGGCTCGAAGGGCCGAATGGCCTACTCCTGCACCTATTGTCTATGTTTCTATGTTTCACAAAACTGCATCTCAACTGATTAAAGCATTAATGAAATGGTCAATAAACAAGAGCATGTTGTAATTTATCATTGAAATGGATCACCACAAATAAAAGAGGGAGAATTAAAATGTAATGGGAAAGAAAATAGCCCTCTGATTATTTTCTATCATTAGTTAATGAATGTAATGTAATGAGATTTTAAAATATTTCAGCTACATTAAGGTGAAGATTTAAAATCTAAACATTTCTGGCATAATGCCGAATGGCAAAATGGCTAAATTGCAGAATGGCAAATATAGTGGTTTAATTGTTTGTCATGTTTTTTTAATCTTTAGTGGCTTGGGGAGACTTAAGGGCCTGTCCCACTGTACGAGGTAATTCAAGAGCTCTCCCGAGTTTAAAAAAAAATCAAACTCGTGGTAAGCACGTAGAATGTACATAGCGGGTATGTTGGAGCTCGGGGACATCTCTTAGCGGCTCGTAACGCTAGTAGCTATGTTACAATACTTACCTTCAGTGGCGCTGTAATTCTGTCACTGGTCGTGTGCGCGATTTTGGCGCCTTTAAGGGGGGGGGGGCGAGTTTAAAACGCGGGTCTCTCCTACCTTGTCCTGTATTATATTTCGTTGGAGTACAAGCGTTTGCTGAATAATCGTTCCTAGGGGCGTTTTGCGTATTTTTTATTTTTATTAAATCGACCATGTCAGCGCTGGAGTTATTTTAAAATCAGCTTCTGAAGCCGACAACGCCGACAACGGGGACGGATTTCACGTACGGGACAGGTAAACGAAAGTGGTTTATTTTAATGTATAAAAGTGCTTCTTAAGAAGCCTTTAATTCACATTTTTTCATGCGAAACGGTGATTTTATTCCCCGAACTAACGGCAGAATTTTTCATGCCGATACGGGGTTAAATTCACCGCAAATCAACGTTCCAAAAGATCGCGTTCCAGAAATCCTCACTCGCAAGTTGATTTAAATGCCCATTAATTTACAGGTATTAAACATTCAATTCCTTCCATTTGGCCTGTAAATTCATGACAATGAGATTTAAAAATTATGTTATATTGTGAATTCTTGTGTGAAAGTTATTTGGACACTTAGGCTATTTAAAAATGTGTATCTATTCTTAAGAAATTGATAGATGTTTAGATCTAGTAATTGAATTTTGTAATTAGCTACAATTAGGTAATTAACTAATTATGTGCTTTAATTTCATGTCTTCTAAGTAAGATTGTTTCATATTTGTTTCAGAATGCTTCAATCTATAATAACTGAAAAAAAATTTCAGTTCTCTTAATTTTTAAGAAAGTTATGGGCTTTTAACTGTCCTTGATCACAGCTTTTGTGTTAAGTCAATGGAAAAGCAATAGGGAACAAGATGCTAATTTCCGAGTATGAAAATGGCCATAACTTTTTTAATACTGAAGATATGAAAGTGAATTAGGTGTCAAATTAAACTTCTTTTTATGCTTTATCTGATGGGATAAATTGCAGACTTTCTTTTTTAAATCTCAAAATTTTGTAACATTGCTACTAACGGCAGGTACTTGGGAAACGCGGTAAGCTCGTGAGGACTCGTGAAGATTTTTTGACATGTTGAACAATGTCCACGAGAGCCCCGAGTACCTACGAGCGGCCATTACCGTAAATCTCCGAGTTCGAATCAGGGGAAACTCGGGAGAACTCTTGAATTAGCTCGTACAGTGGGACACCCACATTAAGGGCCTGTCCCACTTACGCAACTTTTTCGGCGACTGCCAGCACCCGTTATAGGTCGTTACAGGTCACCAAAATGTTGTCAACATGTTGAAAATCCAGCGGCGACCAGAAAGACGCTACGACTCTTTGGGTGACTGAGGAGACGACTCACGACCATACAGGCAACACCGTGGCGACATGTCGCGAGGTGAGGCCTGTATGGTCGTGAGTAGTCGCCCAAAGAGTTGTACCTTGTTCTGGTTGAGAATTTTCGGCGACCTGTAACAACCTATGATGGGTGCCGGCAGTCGCCGAAAAAGTCGCGTAAGTGGGACAGGCCCTTCAAAGGCAGACACAAAAAGCTGGAGTAACTCAGCGGGAAAGGCAGCATCTCTGGAGAGAAGGAAAGGGTGATGTCTCGGGTCGAGACCCTTCTTCAGACATCTCGACCAGTAAATGAGGAGGCCAGTCCATTGTCTGAAGGAGTCACAGTGGTGGTGGCGCAGCGGTAGAGTTGCTGCCTCACAGCGCCAGAGACCCGGGTTCAATCCTGACCACGGGTGCTGCCTGTGCGGAGTTTGTACCTTCTCCCCGTGACCGCGTGGGTTGTCTCCACCGGTTTCCTTCCCCACTCCAAAGACGTCCAGGTTTGTAGGTTGTTTAAGAAAGAACTGCAGATGCTGGAAAAATCGAAGATAGACAAAAATGCTGGAGAAACTCAGCGGGTGAGACAGCATCTACGGAGCGAAGGAAATAGGTGACGTTTCTTCAGACTGACGAAGGGTCTCGACCCGAAACGTCACCTATTCCTCCTCTCCATAGATGCTGCCTCACCCGCTGAGTTTCTCCAGCATTTTTGTCTACCTTCAGGTCTGTAGGTTAATTGGCTTCGGTAAGATTTATAGATTGTGTGTGTGTGTGTGGGATAGCGCTAGTGTACAGGGTTCTTCCACCACTTTGTCTGTAGTGGCACGCAGACACCGGAGCGCCCGGAGAAAACCCACGCAGGTCGCGGGGGAGCGTACAAACTCCGCACAGACAAGCGCCCGTAGTCGGGATGGAACCCGGGTCTGAATCTGTACCTCTTGCCCGATGGGAGAGAGGAGGGGAGAAGAGGGGTGAAGATTCTGCTGCAGAACTTTAGTCTCAGCGGATTTTCCCTTCAGTTTTTCTGCCAGCTCTCTTTCATGTTTCGGATTTCTTTCGTTAATGAGGTATTTCTTTTTGCAAAGGTTTACTTCATGTTGTGTCCTGGCCACACTGATCATAATTGCTGCTTTTCTAAAGTAAAGAAGGGTTGGATTGAGACGGTACACTTTACTGAGAAAATGACATTTTTTCTTCAAAGTAATTGTGGAAGCAAGCTTTGCGGTTGGACACTAATTACACCGATGCAACTTATCTTCCTGAGTGCTGTCATGTGAAAACAACAGTGTCTTATTTCTGATTTTATTTTTGCCCCTCTTCCAATGGCTGCCATGCCAACCCTCTGTTTGTTCATATTATACTGGTGGGAAAATGGGCAGAAATGCATTTGAAATACTTGGGGAAAGATTTTCTGGTTGCCTTCATACGACCATGCACTTTTTTTTAGAAGAGAGACACAAAAAGCTGGAGTAACTCAGCGGGTCAGGCAGCGAGAAGAAGGTAGTCAAAAATGCTGGAGAAACTCAGTGGGTGAGGCAGCATCTATGGAGCGAAGGAAATAGGCAACGTTTCAGGTCGAAACCCTTTTTCAGACTGATGTGAGGGTGGGGGGGGGGGGCGGGAAGAAAAAAGGAAGAGATAGAGCCAATGGGCTAGAGGGAGAGCTGAGAAGGGGAGGAGAAAGGAAGGACTACCTGAAATTGGAGAAGTCAATGTTCATACCGCTGGGGTGTAAACTGCCCACGCGAAATATGAGGTGCTGCTCCTCCAATTTGCAGTGGGCCTAACTCTGGCCATGGAGGAGGCCCAGGACAGAAAGGTCGGATTCGGAATGGGAGGGGGAGTTGAAGTGCTGAGCCACCGGGTGATCAGGTTGGGTATTGCGAACCGAGCGGTGGAATGGGTGACTTTTTGGGTCGAGACCCTTCTTCAGGCTGAGACTCAGGGGAGAGAATGGAGCGGCTGGGCTTGTACACTCTGGTGTTCAGAGGATGAGATGGGATCTTATTGAAACATATAAGATTATTAAGGGTTTGGACACGCTAGGGGCAGGAAACATGTTCCCGATGTTGGGGGAGTCCAGAACCAGGGGCCACAGTTTAAGAATAAGGAGTAAGCCATTTAGAACGGAGTTGAGGAAACACTTTTTCACACAGAGAGTGGTGAGTCTGTGGAATTCCCTGCCTCAGGCCGATTCTCTGGATACTTTCAAGAGAGAGCTAGATAGGGCTCTTAAAGATAGCGGAGTCAGGGGATATGCGGAGAAGGCAGGAACGGGGTACTGATTGGGGATGATCAGCCATGATCACATTGAATGGCGGTGCTGGCTCGAAGGGCCAAATGGCCTACTCCTGCACCTATTGTCTATTGTCTATTGTCTATTGAGAGGGAAATGAGAGATATAGACAGTGATGTAGAGAGATATGGAACAAATGAATGAAAGATGCAAAAAAGTAACGATGATAAAGGAAACAGGCTGTTGTTAGCGGTGGGCGAGGTGAAAACGAGTTACAGACAATGAGACTCAACATGGCGACTTTGAAGGTAGAAAAAAGTGCTGGAGAAACTCAGCGGGTGCAGCAGCACCTATGGAGCGAAGGAAATAGGCAAAGTTTCGGGCCGAAACATTGCCTATTTCCTTCGCTCCATAGATGCTGCTGCACCCGCTGAGTTTCTCCAGCACTTTTGTCTACCTTCGATTTTCCAGCATCTGCAGTTCCTTCTTAAACACATGGCGACTTTGAAGCTGGTTCAACGACTTGGGTGGGGGAGGGATGGAGAGCGAGGGGATGTAAGGGTGAACTTCAATATTCAATATTCATACCACTGGGGTGGAATCTGACCAAGCGAAATATGAGGTGTCGTTCCTCCAATTTGCGTTTGGCTTCACTCTGACACTTTTCTATACACAGTTACAAAAATCTCTGTGCATCGTACTGCCAGTACCTCCTTCCTCTCACTGTCAGACCCTAATTCACCCAACATTGGCTCCAACGTAAATATCGTGCCGCAGAGATGGATTATTGTCACGTGTACTGAGGTACAGTGTAAACCTTTGCTTTGCCCGCTTTCCAACCAGATCAGATTAAACCACATGAATGCAATCAAGTCAAACTCAGGTACACTAGGCACGGTGGCGCAGCGGTAGAGTTGCTGCCTCACACCGCTTGAGACCCGGGTTCGATCCTGATCTCGTGCGCTGCCTGCGCGGAGTTTGCCCGTTCTCCCTGTGATCGCGTGGGTTATCTCCGGGTGCTCCAGTTTCCCTCCCACATCCCAAAGACGTACAGGATTGACAGATTCTTGATTAACAAACGTGTCAAGGGTTGTGGGGAGAAGGCAGCAGAATAGGGTCAGATAGATCAGCCATGATTGAATGGCGGAGTAGACTTGATGGGCCGAATGGCCTAATTCTGCACCGATCACTGATGAACTTTGTAGGTTGACTGGCTGCTGTAAATTGTCCCTAGTGTGTAGGATAGAACTAGTGTAGTCTCTGTGGGTGGTCCCCTTGTGGTGGTGGAGAAGCTCGTGTGGTCCTGAGATCCTGAGAGCGATGCCGTCTGGAGCTGTGCTCCTGGTGGGGCCACCCATGGCGGTGAGGTCGAGGGGGAGGTCTCTGACAAAGAGCCAATCCAACCAAGACCTCAACGGTGGAACAGGCGGAGGACGATGGCTGACCTTAGTGGAGCGTCACAACGGCTGGGAAGGCGGATGAAGGCTGCAGCAGAAAAGGGTCTCCGGTCGTCTTGACTCCATGCCACTGGATCCTGACCCAGATCTGGCAAGGTCCGTGGGGTGGCTGTCTGTGCACCAGTCTCCCCACGTTAAACAAACTCACGCACAGGCGTCCTCCAACCCTGGAGACACCCATGGTCAGCCATGACCAAAGGGGGGCCTTAGAAGAACAAGTGTATGAATGATCCTTGGTTGGCATGGACACGGTTGGCCTGTTCCCACGCTGTATCTCTAAACTAAACTTAACGCGAGTTAAGGGCCTGTCCCACTTGGCGATCATTTTGGCGACTGCCGGCATCATTGACTGACGTATCATCAGGTCACCGAAAAAAATCGCGGCGTGACGCAGCGTGATGACGTATAGACGCGCGTGTTTTTTCAAGTGTCGCAACATTTTTTTTTTGTCGCCGCTGGATTTTTTAAACGTACAAAAAATTTTCGCCGACCTGATACGAAGCCGGCAGTCGCCGAAAAAAATCGCCAAGTGGGACAGGCTCTTGACAGAGAAAGCAGAATATAGTTCTCAGCATTGTAGCGCACCAGATCCAGAGAGAGGAGCGGTAGAATGCCAAAGGGTTCGTACTTTATCTCCCCCACCATCGAAAACGATAAATTTAAAATGCTGCAGTACAAACACGGAGCTAATGCGAAAGAATGGAAATGCCTGTTGCGGATTTAATGCTGTCATCCCTGACCTTGTGTGTGCGGAGTTTCATTTCTCTCTTGCCTTCTCTCAGCAGCTTCTCTGGGCTGCGTGACTTGGGGCGCTGTTTGTCACTGGCTTGGAATGCGTCCGGTATGATTAATGTACGGAACAGCAAAATCAATATTGCGTTTGTTAAAATTGTAAGCTAAATAGATTAAATGTACTCACCGCTATATACTCCTGCGTTTTGCCACCACTTGCCTTCTGTCCCATGATTAAGGTGCTCCAAATATAAAAGATGAAATGCTTCGTTGCCCCCGGCTCTTACTTTAACCCGGGATGGCTGTGGAGTTGAATAAAATGGAAACACGTGCATTTTTTTCCAAGGATTGAGAATCATCTCTTTCTTGCTTCTCCGTCTCTCCCTGCCCCTCTCTCCCCTCGGCCTCTCCCTCTCTCCCCCTCCCTCACCTCTCTCTCTCTCCCCTCCACCTCTCCCTCTCTCCCCCCTCCCTCACCTCTCCCTCTCCCCTCCACCTCTCCCTCTCTCCCCCTCCCTCACCTCTCTCTCTCTCCCCCTCCCTCACCTCTCTCTCTCTCCCCCTCCCTCACCTCTCTCTCTCTCCCCCTCCCTCACCACTCCTCTCTCTCCCCTCCACCTCTCTCTCTCTCCCCCTCCCTCACCTCTCCCTCTCTCTCCCCTCCACCTCTCTCTCTCTCCCCTCCCTCACCTCTCCCTCCCCCCTCCCTCACCTCTCCCTCTCTCTCCCCTCCACCTCTCCCTCTCTCCCCCTCCCTCACCTCTCCCTCTCCCCTCCACCTCTCCCTCTCTCCCCCTCCCTCACCTCTCTCTCTCTCCCCCTCCCTCACCTCTCCCTCTCTCCCCCTCCCTCACCTCTCCCTCTCTCCCCCTCCTCACCTCTCCCTCTCTCCCCCTCCCTCACCTCTCTCTCTCTCCCCTCCACCTCTCCCTCTCCCTCCCCCTCCCTCACCTCTCTCTCTCTCCCCTCCACCTCTCCCTCTCTTCCCTCCCTCACCTCTCTCTCTCTCTCTCCCCTCACCTCTCCCTCTCTCTCCCCTCCACCTCTCCCTCTCTCCCCTCGCTCACCTCTCTCTCTCTCTCCCCTCGCCTCTCCCTCTCTCTCCCCTCCACCTCTCCCTCTCTCCACCTCCCTCACCTCTCTCTCTCTCCCCTCGGCCTCTCCCTCTCTCCACCTCCCTCACCTCTCTCTCTCTCTCCCGCCACTCCTTCTCTCACCACCCGGCAGTTCCTTTCTCTCCCCATCACCCCCTCTCTCCCCGCGTCACTCCCCCTCCACTCCCTCTGTCTCCCCCTCTCTCCCTTCTCTCAGTTGTTCCTTGTCTCTCTGCCCCCTCCTCCACCCCCCCTCCCCTTCTGTCCCCTCTCTCCCCCATCCCTCACCCCCTCTCTCTCCCCTCCTCCGCCATTCCATCTCCCTCTCTCCCAAAGATCCCTATAGCGGAGCAAGATAGACCACTCCCGCTAAATGCAATGGGCTGACGTGTAGTACGCAACGGAGCGGAACGTGGGACTTTTTTTCATCCATTTCAGTAACCCGACCCGACTCGCAGTGTAATCAACGTTGCGGGGGAACAGTTTGTGTTAATAAATTAAAATTCTGAAAATGAGGAGAAGATTTTTACCAAAGAACTTTTATTTTTACGAGGATGTTTCCGTAACCGGCTTCCGTCTCCGCACTAGTTATCTTTGCTCCGCTATGGGGATCTTCGGTGCGGAGACGGAAGCCGGTTACGGAAATGGGGCGAAAATTACCATGAATCTGCCCATGACCCGTACTACGTCTTTTTCGTCGAGTGGTCTATCTTGCTCGCTATAGGATCTTTGCTCTCTCCTGCTGCCTCTTCCCTCTCTCCCCTGCCTCGCCCTGTCTCCTCCCCACCTCTCCCTCCACCCCGTCGTCGCTTCCGCTCTCCCCGTCGCTCTCTCTCTCTCTCTCTCTCTCTCTCTCTCTCTCTCTCTCCCCCTCCCATAGCTGCTCCCTCTCTGCTCACTCAACCACCCCCTTCCCCAGTTGCTCCCTCTGGCCCTGCTCAGTCAGCCACCCTCTCTCTCCCCCCCTCCCCCCACCCCCACCCCCCGCACTCTCCATCTCCCTCTCTTACCCTCTCTCGATGTTCATGCGTGCGTTCCATCAGTCAAGCTGCTACCACGGATTAACAGAATGGCTCCAAGCATCCCTGATGCCATGAGAGCACCGCATGTCAGAGTCGATCGCGTACTCAGACGTGTTGAATTAATTACCTGTGATCATAACTTTTATTACGGGAAGAATTGAATATTAATAACAAGGCTATCCGTGTGTGAGCCGATTAGATTGAAAGTGATATGTTGAAGCGATGCTTGTGTTCCTGGAAGAGTCATTGTGTCTGACAGGAAGTTGTATCATTTTCCCCCCGTCTTTCGTTTCAATCGCCAATAACATCATTAACGGGCTCCGACACGGGCTGAGAAACAGCGTGTCCTCATTTAGTCCCGCAATTACGATCATCGCATATTTGTCAGACATCTGTCAGGCTGGTTATTTAGGAGAGCTCCCCCTCACCTCACCCCACTCACCATCAACAACACCACAGTCACATCAGTGGAGTCTTTTAAGTTCCTGGAACAACCGTCTCCAAGGACCTTAAGTGGGGGGCTACCATCGACTTCACAGTCAAAAAGGCCCAACAGAGATGTACTTCCTACGGCAGCTGAGGAAGCACAATCTTCCACAGGCAATGATGGTCCAATTCTACACGGCCATCGTAGAGTCTGTCCTCACCTTCTCCATCATGGTCTGGTTTGGCTCAGCCACCAAGCACGACACCTGGAGGCTGCAGCGAATCGTACCGATCAGCAGAGAAGGTTATTGGCTGCAACCTTCCTCCATTGATGAACTGTACACTGCAAGGGCCAGCAAGCGAGCGGGCAAGATCATCTCTGACCCCTCTCACCCTGGCCACAAACGCTTTGAATCACTTCCCTCTGGAGAGCGACTCCGGACTGTCAAAGCTGCCACAGCCAGACATAAAAACAGTTTTTATCCACGAGTAGTTGCTCTACTCAACAGCCAAAAATCTGTAGGCTCCCTTTGATCTGGTATTTTGTTGGTTCACATGCTTGATCAATGGTGTTTTATCATTAATGTTTTATTATTATTAATGTTTAGTGTTTTCTGATTCATTCGTAACTGTCACTGTATGTCATATTGTTACTTGTGGCGGAGCACCAAGGCAAATTCCTTGTATGTGAATACTTGGCCAGTAAACTTACTTACTTACTTACTTATTGGAGAAATACACTTGTCCCAGATGATTCCGATGTCTTCCAGACTTATGGGCCTGTCCCACTTACGCAACTTTTTCGGCGACTTGCCGGCACCCGTCACAGTCGCGGCGGGTCTCCGAAAATCTTCAACATGTTGAAAACCCAGCGGCGACCAGAGCAAGGTACGACTCTTTTTAGGCGACTGTGTCTGTCGCCTGTACGGTCGTGAGTCGTCTCCTCAGTCGCCCAAAGAGTCGTAGCGTCTTTCTGGTCACCGCTGGATTTTCAACATGTTGAACATTTTCGGCGACCGATGACGGGTGCTGGCAGACGCCGAAAAAGTTGCGTTAGTGGGACAGGCCCATTATAGAAACAAAAGACTCCTAGAGACTTGTCAAATGTGCTGACGTCTCCACAAACTCCACAAAAACATCCTCGCCTCCGCGCTAATCTTACAGAAACATATAACATTTCTTAAGGGATTGGACAGGCTAGATGCAGGAATAATCGTTGCCCATGTTGGGGGAGTCCAGAACCAGGAGGTCACAGTTTAAGAATAGACAAAAATGTTGGAGAAACTCAGCGGTTGAGGCAGCATCTATGGAGCGAAGGAATAGGTGACGTTTCGACCCGAAACTTCACCTATTCCTTCGCTCCATAGATGCTGTCTCACCCGCTGAGTTTCTCCAGCATTTTTGTCAACCTCCGATTTTTCCAGCATCTGCAGTTCTTTCTTAAACAGTTTAAGACGGGCCATTTAAAAAAAAATCACACAGAGAGTTGTGAATCTGTGGGATTCTCTGCCTCAGAAGGCAGTGGAGGCCAGGGGTCACAGTTTAAGAATAAGGGTAGGCCATTAGGACTGAGTTGAGGAAAAACATTTTCACCCAGTGAGTTGTGAATCTGTGGGATTCTCTGCCTCAGAAGGCAGTGGAGGCCAGGGGTCACAGTTTAAGAATAAGGGGTAGGCCATTTAGACTGAGTTGAGGAAAAACATTTTCACCCAGAGAGTTGTGAATCTGTGGAATTCTGTGCCACAGAAGGCAGTGGAGGCCAATTCACTGGATGTTTTCAAGAGAGAGTTAGATAGAGCTCCCAGGGCTTGCGAATCAAGGGATATGGGAGTAGGCAGGAACGGGGTACTGATTCTGGATGATCAGGCATGATCATATTGAAAGGCGGTGCTGGCTCGGAGGGCCGAATGGCCTACTCCTGCACCTATTTCCTATGTTTCTACAGCTGACACCTCCACAAACTCCCGCAAAGCATTCTCGGCTCCACACAAATCCGTTTTGACAGCAGCCTCTACCTGAACAGGGACTCACCGGGACAAAGCGTTCAATTTGACAATTATATCTTTGTCAGACCAAAGCTGGGCGATGGTGCTGTCACCATCACAACGTGAGTGCCGGCGTCGTTACAGGAAGGATGTGCCTGCCACCTTGATGAAAGGCCAGCGCCATCTCCCTGCCAGCCTCTCCCTTCCATGAGATCAGCACTCCCTTCTATCTGATGAAGCCTAACATGAAGACAGGGTAAACAAGACCAGCCTCTGTCTCGGGCAGGCGACTTTTGAAGTTCGCCAAAGGAAATATCGTCATTTCATAATGTTCGCGTCTGTAGTCTAGTTAGTTTCGAGATACAGCGCGGAAACAGGCCCTTCGGCCCACCGGGTCCGTGCAGCCCAGCGATCCCCGCACATTAACACCCTCCTGCGCACGATAGGGACAGTTTTTTTACATTTAGACAATAATACACAAAAGACAATAGGCGCAGGAGTAGGCCATTCGGCCCTTCGAGCCAGCACCGCCAGTCAATGCGATCACGGCTGATCATCCCCAATCAGTACCCCGTTCCTGCCTCTCCCCATATCCCCCTGACTCCGCTATCTTTAAGAGCCCTATCTAGCTCTCTCTGAAAGCATCCAGAGAACCTGCCTCCACCGCCCTCTGAGGCGGAGAATTCCACAGACTCACCACTCTCTGTGAGAAAAAGTGTTTCCTCGTCTCCGTTCTAAATGGCTTACCCCTTATTCTTAAACTGTGGCCCCTGGTTCTGGACTCCCCCCAACATCGGGAACATGTTTCCTGCCTCTAACGTGTCCAAGCCCTTAGCAATCTTACATTTGCACCAAGCCAACCTATAAACCTGTTTGTAGTGTGGGAGGAAACCGAAGTGCTCGGTGAAAACCCACGCAGATCACAGGGAGAACGTGCAAACTCCGCACAGACAGCGCCCGTAGTCGGGATCGAACCGGGGTCTCGGGCGAAGTAAGTGCTGTAAGGCAGCATCCTTACCGCTGTGCCACTGTGCTGTCATTTAAGGTGTATTAAATAAGTTTCCATCCGTGGCGCAGCGGTAGAGTTGCTGCCTCACAGCACCAGCGAACCGGGTTCAATCCTGACTACGGGTGCTGTCTGTACGAAGTTTGCACGTTCACCCTGTGACCACGTGGGATTTCTCCGTGTGCTCCGGTTTCCTCCCACACTCCAAAGACAAGTAATTTCGTAAGTTAGACGCAACATGCTGGAGTAACTTGGCGAGCAGGCAGCATCTCTGAAGACAAGGAATAGGTGGCGTATCGGTTTCGAGACCCTCCTTCAGACTCCAGAGATGCTGCCTGACCCGCTCAGTTACTCCAGCGTTTTGTGTCTATCTTCGATGTAAACCAGCATCTGCAGTTCCTTCCTACACGTTAGTACGGTCAGAAGGTCATAAGGAATAGAATTAGGCCATTCGGCCCATCATGTCTACCGCGCCGTTCAATCATGACTGATCTATCTCTCCCTCCTAACCCCATTCTCCTGCCTTCTCCCATAACCCCTGACACCCGTACTGATCAAGAATCTATCTATGTCTGAAGAAGGGTTTCGGCCCGAAACGTTACCTATTTCCTTCGCTCCATAGATGCTGCTGCACCCGCTGAGTTTCTCCAGCATTTTTGTGTACCTAAGAATCTATCTATCCCTGCCTTAAAAATATCCACTGACTTGGCCTCCACAGCCGTCTGTGGCAATGAATTCCACAGATTCACCACCCTCTGACTAAAGAAACCCGCCTCATCTCCTTCCTAAAGGAACGTCCTTTAATTCTGAGGCTGTGCCCTCTGGTCTTAGACTCTCCCACTAGTGGAAACATCCTCTCCACACTAAACTAAACTAAACTCCATCCAAGCCAACAGACTTCCGTGGCAGGTAGGTTAGTCGCTTGTGTAAAATTGCCTCCGATGTGTACTATTGAAAACTGAGATAACGTAGAATTAGTGTACAGGGTGATTGTTGGTCTGCGCGGACCCGGTGGGCCGAAGGGCCTGTTTCCACGCTGTATCTCAAAGCTCAGCTAAATGAATGTCTCGATGAGAATCATCATCCTATCCCCATTTTACTGCCCTCATTGATACTCCTATAAACGCTGCTTTTACTGCAGGAAAACTAATGTACAGATTTTCGGAAGATGAATCTGCTTGAGTACCACGATGTTTCATAACTCCATATCATAATTCCGAGGCAGTCTTGTGCTCCTGCTCCTCATCATTTGAACCAACCAAATGTGTGGCAGGGTGACGCAGCGGGTAGAGCTGCCATGGGCCCGGGTTCGATCCTGAATTTCGGTGCTGTCTGTACGGAGTTCGCACGGTCAATAGACAAGAGACAATAGTTGCAAGAGTAGGCCATTTGGCCCTTCGAGCCAGCACCGCCATTCAATGTGATCATGGCTGATCATCCCAATCAGTACCCCGTTCCTGCCTTCTCCCCATATCCCCTGACTCCGCTATTTTTAAGAGCCCTATCTAGCTCTCTCTTGAAAGCATCCAGAGAACCTGCCTCCATCGCCCTCTGAAGCAGAGAATTCCACAGACTCACCACTCTCTGTGTGAAGAAGTGTTTCCTCGTCTCCGTTCTAAATGGCTTACTCCTTATTCTTAAACTGTGGCCCCTGGTTCTGGACTCCCCAACATCGGGAACATGTTTCCTGCCTCTAGCGTGTCCAAACCCTGAATAATCTTATATGTTTCAATGAGATCCCCTCTCATCCTAAACTCCAGAGTGTACATGCCCAGCTGCTCCATTCTCTCAGCATTTGACAGTCCTGCTATCCTGGAATTAACCTTGTGAACCTATGCTGCATTCCCTCAATAACAAGAATCTCCCGTGACCTGCGTGGGTTTCCTCAGGGTGGTCCGTTTCCTCCCACATCCCAAAGACGTGCGGGTTTGCAGGTGAGTCGGCCCTCTGTAAACTTTCACATTGAATGGCGGTGCTGGCTCAAAGGGCCGAATGGCCTACTCCTGCACCTATTGTCTATTGTCTATAGTATGAACGGGCGATTGATGGTTGGCGTGGATCGGTGGACCACGGCGTATCCATCTTTCAATCATAGAAACATAGAAACATAGAAAATAGGTGCAGGAGGTGGCCATTCGGCCCTTCGAGCCAGCACCACCATTCACGGTGATCATGGCTGATCGTCCCCAATCAATAACCCGTGCCTGCCTTCTCCCCATATCCCTTGGCTCCACTAGCCCCCCTAGAGCTCTATCTAACTATCTCTTAAATCCACTCAGTCAATCCAAATTAGCGAGAGAGAGAGAGAGGAGGGTTTCGTTACTGCATTTGTTATCCGACGTCCAGTAGAAGAACCCTGGGAATGGTGAGGTTACGGGATAGGAATGAAGTCGTACAAAGTCTGAGGTTTGACCTGAGGTCTGGGTTAGCTGAACTCTAATCTCAGGGTTAGAGCCCCCGCAGCTGAACTCATCACGGCCGGGCTGCCCAGAGGGACAAGGCGAGCTGCCTCCTCACCGCCGATTCCTATCTGGTTTCAGAGAACACGTCTGCATGTCGGACAGAGTCAGAGTCAATCCTCCTGCGCTCAAATTGCCTGTCACCTCCTGTTACGCCAGCTCGCACTCTGAATGGTGACTCAAATAAGGTGCTGGCGTGCTGCCAACACCCCCTGGGAGACCTGTCCCAGCCTCAATGTAAGACGTGTGTCTGACAGAGCCCCCCCCACCCCCCCCCCTTCTCCCAGGCGGGCAGGGAAACTCACGGGGACACAGTTTCAGAGAAAACTTTCCAAGGTTCCCAGCTGATAATCATCACATCACTTCAAACGCCACTGGCCTGGTCATGATCTCACTGCTCACTGGGGGAGTCCAGAACCAGGGGGCCACAGTTTAAGATAAGGAGTAAGCCATTTAGAACAGAGACGAGGAAACACTTTTTCTCACAGAGAGTGGTGAGTCTGTGGAATTCTCTGCCTCAGAGGGCGTGGAGGCAGGTTCTCCGGATGCTTTCAAGAGAGAGCTAGATAGGGCTCTTAAAGGTAGTGAGTCAGGGATATGGGGAGAAGGCAGGAACGGGGTACTGATTGGGGATGATCAGCCATGATCAATCACATTGAATGGGGTGCTGGCTCGAAGGGCCAAATGGCCTACTCCTGCACCTATTGTCTATTGTCTATTGTCTATTGTCTATTGTCTATTGTCTATTGTCTATTGTTTATTGCTGATGTGCCCAGACGCCCTGCTACATCACAGCCATTCCAAGTTCCACACAAGTACTCGATTAGTACGGATGTCAGAGGTCACGGGGAGAAGGCAGGCAGCAGAATGGGGGTTGGGAGGGTGAGATAGATCAGCCATGATTGAATGGCGGACTAGACCCGATGGGCCGAATGGCCTATTTCTGCTCCTATCGCTTATCATCTTATGATCTTTAGCAGCTGCTAAGACGATGAGGCGGCACGGCGGCACAGCGGCAGAGTTGCTGCCTCACAGCGCCAGAGACACGGGTTCGATCCTGACCTCGGCTGCTGTCTGTACGGAGTTTGTACCTTCTCCCTGTGACGGCGTGAATCTTCTCCAGGAACTGTTATTTGTTGTCACACCTCAAAGGCGTGCAGATTTGCGGGTTAATTGGCTTCTGTAAATTGTCTCGAGTGTGTAGGATAGAATTAGTTCATCAGTTCATAAGTTTGAGGAGCAGAATTAGGCCATTCGGCCCATCAAGGCTACTGTGCCTTAAAAATATCCATTGACTTGGCCTCCACAGATTCACCACCCTCTGACCAAAGGAATTCCTTCTCATCTCCTTTCATATTCTGTGGCTATGGACTAGTGTTAGGGTGATAGCTGGTCGGCATGACTTGGTGGGCCAAAGGGCCTGTTTCCACACCCTGTCTCTAAACTAAACTAACTGATGTGGTTGGATGCAGTTGTACAGGGCCCTGGGGAGACCGCACCTGGAGTATTGTGTGCAATTTTGTCTCCTAATTGAGGAAGGACATTCTTGCTATTGAGGGAGTGCAGCGTAGGTTTACAAGGTTAATTCTCGGGATGGAGGGACTGACGTATGATGAATGAATCGGTCGACCGGGCTTGTATTCACTGGAATTTAGAAGGATGAGAGGGGATCTTATTGAAACATATAAGATTATTAAGGGTTTGGACACGCTAGAGGCAGGAAACATGTTTCCGATGTTGGGGGAGCCCAGAACCAGGGGCCACAGTTTAAGAATAAGGGGTAAGCCATTTAGAACAGAGATGGGGAAACACTTTTTCACACAGAGAGTTGTGAATCTGTGGAATTCTCTGCCTCAGAGGGCGGTGGAGGCCGGTTCTCTGGATACTTTCAAGGGAGAGCTAGATAGGGCTCTTAAACAAAACCTCAAACCCGCGGTCCATGTCAACTCCCATCCCATAACCTCCACGAACTTATTTAAGTTTCTGGGCACCTATATCTGCAATAATCTAAAATGACACATCAATGCTGACCACATCATTAAGAAAGGACAACAACGCCTATACTTCCTCAGACAGCTCAAGAAGTTCAGAGTCCACAAACACCTCCTGGTCCGCTTCTATCAATCCATCATTGACAGCATCATCACTTCCTCAATCACAGTCTGGTACGGAAACACTGACAGTCACTCACTACACAGAATACAGCGCATTGTCTCCAAGGCCTCTAGGATCATCAACTCTCCCCTCCCCTCAATCCATTCCATTTACCTACAACGTACCTCAAAACGGGCAACAAAGATCATCTCGGACCCCTCCCATCCAGCAAACCACCTTTTCCAGTCTCTCCCTTCAGGGAGGCGCCTTAGGTCACTTGCTACAAAATCCACCCGTTTTAAAAACAGTTTCTTCCCCTCAGCAATAAGAACACTTAATTCCCTCCAATAACTTAATAACTTTTTGACTTTGATGTATACAGTGTCTTGTCTATGGTTTTTGTCTGTTCTTTTGCACTATGAGATTTGTGATTTGTGATGTGCTTTATTATTATTGTTGTTAGTGTTAATGTGCTAAAGCAGTGTACCATCATGTACCGAACCCAATTACCACCAACCCTGGTCGTGTGGCAAATAAAGTTTCTATTCTATTCTATTCTATTAAAGGTAGCGGAGTCAGGGGATATGGGGAGAAGGCAGGAACGGGTACCGATTGGGGATGATCAGCCATGATCACATTGAATGGCGGTGCTGGCTCGAAGGGCCGAATGGCCTACTCCTGCACCTATTGTGTATTGTCTATTGTCTATCTATAACCATTGTGTTGAGCATGAAGTGCCCGCTGCCAAGGAGATGTTATTTGATTGATAAGACTACTGGAAAATCCCTGCATGTAAGGAGCGTGCCAATTCAAGAGTGTTTCATTATCATTTGAACCGACAAGTGAACAATGACATTCTTACCTGCTGCAGCTTTGAAGGCCCACAAGTGCAACACACACACAGATGATATCTCATAATTCCAAAAACATTTCATAAATTAATAACCGTATTGCAAGTGCAAAAAAACCCAAAGTCCCGAGATTCCAACCAAAGACAATCCTAGTTGTTGAGATTCGCGTGGTTTTCTGTTCAAGAGCCTGAGAGTCGCTGAGAAAAACCTGCAGGAAGGAACTGCAGACGCTGGTTTCAACCGAAGATGGACACAAAATGCAGGAGTAACTCAGTGGGGACAGGCAGCATCTCTGGAGAGAAGGAACGGGTGACGTCGCGGCTCGAGAACCTTCACAGTCTGAAGAAAGTCTCGACTCGAAAGGTCACCCATTCCTTCTCTCCAGAGATGCTGCCTGTCCCACTGAGTTACTCCAGCATTTTGTGTCTATCTACTATTCTTAAAGCTGGTGGTCATGCTTTTCTGACTCCTGTACCTTCTACCTGTTGGTAGAAGTGACATGAGATGGTGGCCACGTTACTGTGGTTCACTGATTGATGTTGGCTGCCATTTTGATGCACTGTCTTCCTTCGATCCCTTTGTTTGTGGAGAGGTCAGTACCTGCGTTGGAGCGGGCAATGTGTAGTTTTGTTTAGTTTAGAGATACAGCGCGGAAACAGGCCTTTCGGCCCACCGGGTCCGCGCCGACCAGCGATCCCCGCACACTAACACCATCCTACACTCACTAGGGACAATTTTTACATTTATACCAAGCCAATTAACCTGCAAACCTGTACGTCTTTGGAGTGTGGAGGAAACCGAAGATCTCGGAGAAAACCCACGCAGGTCACGGGAAGAACGTGCAGACTCCGTACAGACAGCACCCGTAGTCGGGATCGAATTCGGGTCTCCGGCGCTGCATTCGCTGTAAGGCAGCAACTCTACCACTGCGCCACCGTGACTGCCTTCTGTACCACTCTCTGTAGTCTCGTTCGTTCTTCCTTCGTCCCCATACACGAGTCACCGTACACTATCTAGCAATGTTACAAAATTTGAGATTTTAAAAATAAAGTCTGCAATTTATCCCATCGGATAAAGCATAAAAAGAAGTTTAATTTGACACCTAATTCACTTTCATATCTTCAGTATTAAAAAAGTTATGGCCATTTTCATACTCAGAAATTAGCATCTAGTTCCCTATTGCTTTTCCATTGACTTAACACAAAAGCTGTGATCGAGGAGAGTCAAAAGCCCATAACTTTCTTAAAAATTATGATAACTGAAAGAAATTTTCAGTTATTATAGATTGAAGCATTCTGAAACAAATATGAAACAATCTTACTCGAAGACATGAAAGTAAAGCATATAATTAGTTAGTTACCTAATTGTAGCTAATTACAAAATTCAATTACTAGATCTAAACATCTATCAATTTCTTAAGAATAGATTAACATTTTTAAATAGCCTAAGTGTCCAATAACATTCACACAATAATTCACAATATAACATAATTTTTAAATCTAATTTTCATGAATTTACAGGGCAAATGGAAGGAATTGAATGTTTAATACCAGTAAATTAATGGGCATTTAAATCATCTTGTGAGTGAGGTTTTCTGGAACGCGATCTTTTGGAACGTTCATTTGCGGTGAATTTAACCCCGTATTGGCATGAAAAATACTGCCGTTAATTCGGGAATAAAATCACCGTGTCGCATGAAAAAATGTGAATTAAAGGCTTCTTAAGAAGCACTTTTATACATTTAAAGAAACCACTTTCGTTTACCTGTCCCGCACGTGAAATCCGTCCCCGTTATCGGCGTTGACGCTTCAGGAGCTGATTTTAAAATTTAATAAAATAAAAAATACACAAATCGCCACTAGGAACGATTTGTCAGCCAACGCTTGTACTCCAACGAAATATTAACCAGGACAAGGGAGGAGAAACCCACGTTTTAACCCCGCCCCCTCTTAAAGGCGCCAAAATCGCGCACACGGCAGTGGCAAAATTACAGCGCGACTGAAGGTAAGTTTTGTAACATACCTACACTATCCACTAGTTCTATCCTACACACACTTGGGACAGTTTACAGAAGCCAGTTGACCTGCAAACTTGAACGTCTTTAGAGTGTGGGAAGAAACCGGAGCGCCCGGTGAAAACCCACGTGGTCACAGGGAGAACGTACAAACTCCGTACAGACAGGAGCGTGGTCAGGATGCAGCCAGGTTATCTGGAGCTGTGAGGCAGCAACTCTACCGCTGCGCCACCGTGTCGACCCGAACACCTTGCCCCAGTACGTTGGCAAAGTAAATGTGGTGCTGCTGCGTACGGACTGGCAGCGCGCCAATTGTGAGCGAAGAATGCAGGCTCTTCCTCTGAGATGGGGCAGGTTTATTGGCAAGCTCGCTAAATGTTAAATGTCTTGTCTATTTGCAGTGGTACCATAGAAAACAACCCCAATCTCGCACCAGATCCACGCCTCCATAAATCTATAGGCCTCTTGTCAGGTTGTTTCTTGGCCTTCAACGAGCTCATCAGGAAGGCCGGCTCCGTCCTGGGGCGCAGTTGGAGTTGGATTAATTGGAGGTTGGTCTTGGAGGGGATAGGATGCTCCTCAAACTGCAGAGCATCCTGGACAATACAGCTCACCCCCTCCATGACACACTGGTCAACCTGAGGAGCACCTTCAGCAACAGACTGGTTCCACCAAGATGCAGGACAGAACTCCACAGAGATCCTTCTTCCTGTGGCTATCAAACTGTACAACTCCTCCCCCTTTTGGCATGGACTCCCTCTCCCCTCTCCCCCCTCCCCCCTTTCCCCAATCTCCCGCCTGGGACATCTAAAGTTCTATCGTATGGTATCGTATCGTTCATAACTTTAGTGAAATCGTCCTATCCAACCACTGTTTAGTGTCATAGAGTGATACAGCGTGGAAACAGACCCTTCAGCCCAGCTTGCCCACACCGACCAACATGTTCCACCTGCCAGGTTTTTTCCCATTTCCCACTAAACCTGTCCTATCCATGAACCTTTCAAATTGCTTCTTAAACAGGAGGAGAGGAGGAGAAATGCCTTTAGTCAGAGGGTGGTGATTCTGTGGAATTCTTTGCCACAGAAGGCTGTGGAGGCCAAGCCAGTGGATATTTTTAAGACAAAGATAGATAGGTTCTTGATTAGTACGGTGTCAGGGGTTATGGGGAGAAGGCAGGAGAATGTGGTCTGAACTGGA